>JADLZK010008281.1:0-107642 GCA_015847255.1 Hyparrhenia diplandra
GTCTTTTTTTTTGAGAAACTAAGAATCACTTGTCATATCGCCTCAAAAGTAGCACTTGTTAAGAGTGAAATCTTGGAATTCCATAAAAATCTCGTGCCGACCTAGGTGCCGAAACAAGAAGGGGAACGACATGAAAGGTACATAGGAAGTTAGGTGGATAGATTAGATGATGGTAGGATCCATTACAATGCGCTCCCCCAAGGATTAATATATGTTTCTAGATGTGACATTAGGGTTTGTCGGGCGCTGATTTCAGCTCGAACTCAAAAAAAGAGAGTTTCCAATCCGGCTATGGAATCGAGCTAGACTTTTTTTGCGGTTATGGAATCAAATGGCTCACCCTAGAGAACGTAAATTTGAACAAGTGGACCATTAGAGAGTTTTTCTATGAATCACTTGTCTTTTTTTGAAAGAAACTAAGAATCACTTGTCATACGCCTCAAAGTAGCACTTGTTTAGAGTGAAATCTTGGAATTCCATCGAAAATCTCCTCGTGTCGACCTCCGCATCAAACAAGAAGGGGAACGACACGAAAAGTACAAGGGAAGTTAGGTGGATAGGTTAGATGATGGTAGGATCAATTACATTGTGTTCCCCAACCGTTAATATAATTTTCTAGATGTGACATTAGGGCTTTGGCGCTGATTTCAGCTCGAACTCAAAACGAAGAGAAGTTTCCAATCCGGCTATGGAATCGAGCTAGACTTTTTTTGCGGTTGTGGAATCAAATGCCTCACCCTAGAGAACGTAAATTTAAACAAGTGGACCATTAGAGTTTTTCTATGAATCACTTGTCTTTTTTTTGAGAAACTAAGAATCACTTGTCATACGCCTCAAAAGTAGCACTTGTTTAGAGTGAAATCTTGGAATTCCATCGAAAATCTACGCGGTCGACCTACGACCGAAACAAGAAGGGGGAGCGACATGAAAGGTACATTGGAAGTTAGGATGGATAGGTTAGATGATGGTAGGATCAATTACATTGTGTTCCCCAAACCGTTAATATATGTTTCTAGATGTGACATTAGGGTTTGCTGGCGCTGATTTCAGTTCGAACTCAAAACGAAGAGAAGTTTCCGGGCTATGGAATCGAGCTAGACTTTTTTTGCGGTTGTGGAATCAAAATGCCTCACCCAAGAGAACGTAAATTTGAACAAGTGGACCATTAGAGAGTTTTTCTATGAATCACTTGTCATTTTTTTTGAGAAACTAAGAATCACTTGTCATATGCCTCAAAGTAGCACTTGTTTAGAGTGAAATCTTGGAATTCCATCGAAAATCTCTCGTGTCGACCTAGGTATCGAAAAACAAGAAGGGGAGCGACACTAAAGGTACATAGGAAGTTAGGGTGGATAGGTTAGATGATGGTAGGATCAATTACATTGTGTTCCCCAACCGTTAATATATGTTTCTAGATGTGACATTAGGCTTCTTTGGCGCTTGATTTATTTCGAACTCAAAACGAAGAGAAGTTTCCAATCCGGCTATGGAATCGAGCTAGACTTTTTTGCGGTTGTGGAATCAAATGCCTCACCCTAGAGAGCGTAAATTTGAACAAGTGGACCATTAGAGAGTTTTTCTATGAATCACTTGTCTTTTTTTGAGAAACTAAGAATCACTTGTCATACGCCTCAAAGTAGCACTTGTTTAGAGTGAAATCTTGGAATTCCATCGAAAATCTACGTAATGGTCGACCTAGGTATCGAAACAAGAAGGGGAACGACACGAAAGGTACATAGGAAGTTAGGGTGGATAGGTTAGATGATGGTAGGATCAATTACATTGTGTTTCCCAACCGTTAATATATGTTTCTAGATGTGACATTAGGGTTTTCTTGGCGCTGATTTCAGCTCGAACTCAAAACGAAGAGAAGTTTCCAATCCGGCTATGGAATCGAGCTAGACTTTTTTTTGCGGTTGTGGAATCAAATGCCTAGAGAGTAAATTTGAACTTGAATTCAGAGTTTTTCTATGAATCACTTGTCTTTTTTTTGAGAAACTAAGAATCACTTGTCATACGCCTCAAAGTAGCACTTGTTTAGAGTGAAATCTTGGAATTCCATCGAAAATCTACGTGGTCGACCTTGGTACATCAAACAAGAAGGGGGGGAACCACGAAAGGTACATAGGAAGTTAGGATGGATAGGTTAGATGATGGTAGGATCAATTACATTGCGTTCCCCAACCGTTAATATATGTTTCTAGATGTGACATTAGGACTTCTTTGGGCGCTGATTTCAGCTCGAACTCAAAACAAAGAGAAGTTTCCAATCCGGCTATGGAATCGAGCTAGACTTTTTTTTTGCGGTTGTGGAATCAAATGCCTCACCCAAGAGAACGTAAATTTGAACAAGTGGACCATTAGAGAGTTTTTCTATGAATCACTTGTCTTTTTTTTTTGAGAAACTAAGAATCACTTGTCATACGCCTCAAAGTAGCACTTGTTTAGAGTGAAATCTTGGAATTCCATCGAAAATCTACGTAATCGACCTACGCATCCGAGACAAGAAGGGGAACGACACGAAAGGTACATAGGAAGTTAGGATGGATAGGTTAGATGATGGTAGGATCAATGACATTGCGTTCCCCAACCGTTAATATATGTTTCTAGATGTGACATTAGGGGTTTGCCGGGCGCTGATTTCAGCTCGAACTCAAAACGAAGAGAAGTTTCCAATCCGGCTATGGAATCGAGCTAGACTTTTTGCGGTTGTGGAATCAAATGGCTCACCCTAGAGAACGTAAATTTGAACAAGTGGACCATTAGAGAGTTTTTATATGAATCACTTGTCTTTTTTTTGAGAAACTAAGAATCACTTGTCATACGCCTCAAAGTAGCACTTGTTTAGAGTGAAATCTTGGAATTCCATCGAAAATCTTCGTGTCGACCTAGGTACCGAAAAACAAGAAGGGGAACGACACGAAAGGTACAAAGGAAGTTAGGATGGATAGGTTAGATGATGGTAGGATCAATTACATTGTGTTCCCCAACCGTTAATATATGTTTCTAGATGTGACATTAGGGTTTTCGGGCGCTGATTTCAGCTCGAACTCAAAACGAAGAGAAGTTTCCAATCCGGCTATGGAATCGACCTAGACATTTTTTTGCGGTTATGGAATCAAATGGCTCACCCTAGAGAACGTAAATTTGAACAAGTGGACCATTAGAGAGTTTTTCTATGAATCACTTGTTTTTTTTTTTTTGAGAAACTAAGAATCACTTGTCATACGCCTCAAAGTAGCACTTGTTTAGCGTGAAATCTTAGAATTCCATCGAAAATCTACGTAATCGACCTACGCTTTTGAAACAAGAAGGGGAGCGACACGAAAGGTACATAGGAAGTTAGGGTGGATAGGTTAGATGATGGAAGGATCAATTACATTGTGTTCCCCAACCGTTAATATATGTTTCTAGATGTGACATTAGGGCTTGCTGGTGCTGATTTCAGCTCGAACTCAAAACGAAGAGAAGTTTCCAATCCGGCTATGGAATCGAGCTAGACTTTTTTTGCGGTTGTGGAATCAAATGCCTCACCCTAGCGAACGTAAATTTGAACAAGTGGACCATTAGAGAGTTTTTCTATGAATCACTTGCCTTTTTTTTTTTTTTGAGAAACTAAGAATCACTTGTCATACGCCTCAAAGTAGCACTTGTTTAGAGTGAAATCTGGGAATTCCATCGAAAATCTCTGTGTCGACCTAGGTACCGAAACAAGAAGGGGAACGACACGAAAGCTACATAGGAAGTTAGGGTAGATAGGTTAGATGATGGTAGGATCAATTACATTGCGTTCCCCAACCGTTAATATATGTTTCTAGATGTGACATTAGGGCTTGCTGGCGCTGATTTCAGCTCGAACTCAAAACGAAGAGAAGTTTCCAATCCGGCTCTGGAATCGAGCTAGACTTTTTTTGCTGTTGTGGAATCAAATGCTAGAGAGTTTTTCTTTGAATCACTTGTCTTTTTTGTTGAGAAACTAAGAATCACTTGTCATACGCCTCAAAGTAGCACTTGTTTAGAGTGAAATCTTGGAATTCCATCGAAAATCTACTGTGTCGACCTACATGCAAAAAACAAGAAGGGGAACGACACGAAAGGTACATAGGAAGTTAGGATGGATAGGTTAGATGATGGTAGGATCAATTACATTGCGTTCCCCAACCGTTAATATATGTTTCTAGATGTGACATTAGGACCTGCTGGCGCTGATTTCAGCTCGAACTCAAAACAAAGAGAAGTTTCCAATCCGGCTATGGAATCGAGCTAGACTTTTTTTGCGGTTGTGGAATCAAATGCCTCACCCAAGAGAACGTAAATTTGAACAAGTGGACCATTAGAGAGTTTTTCTATGAATCACTTGTCTTTTTTTTTGAGAAACTAAGAATCACTTGTCATACGCCTCAAAGTAGCACTTGTTTAGAGTGAAATCTTGGAATTCCATCGAAAATCTACGTGTCGACCTACGCATCGAGACAAGAAAGGGAACGACACGAAAGGTACATAGGAAGTTAGGATGGATAGGTTAGATGATGGTAGGATCAATGACATTGCGTTCCCCAACCGTTAATATATGTTTCTAGATGTGACATTAGGGCTTGCTGGCGCTGATTTCAGCTCGAACTCAAAACGAAGAGAAGTTTCCAATCCGGCTATGGAATCGAGCTAGACTTTTTTGCGGTTGTGGAATCAAATGGCTCACCCTAGAGAACGTAAATTTGAACAAGTGGACCATTAGAGAGTTTTTATATGAATCACTTGTCTTTTTTTTTTTTGAGAAACTAAGAATCACTTGTCATACGCCTCAAAGTAGCACTTGTTTAGAGTGAAATCTTGGAATTCCATCGAAAATCTCTGTGTCGACCTAGGTACCGAAACAAGAAGGGGAACGACACGAAAGGTACAAAGGAAGTTAGGATGGATAGGTTAGATGATGGTAGGATCAATTACATTGTGTTCCCCAACCGTTAATATATGTTTCTAGATGTGACATTAGGGCTTGCAGGCGCTGATTTCAGCTCGAACTCAAAACGAAGAGAAGTTTCCAATCCGGCTATGGAATCGACCTAGACTTTTTTGCGGTTATGGAATCAAATGGCTCACCCTAGAGAACGTAAATTTGAACAAGTGGACCATTAGAGAGTTTTTCTATGAATCACTTGTTTTTTTGAGAAACTAAGAATCACTTGTCATACGCCTCAAAGTAGCACTTGTTTAGAGGAAATCTTAGAATTCCATCGAAAATCTACGTGTCGACCTACGTCTTTGAAAAACAAGAAGGGGAACGACACTAAAGGTACATAGGAAGTTAGGGTGGATAGGTTAGATGATGGAAGGATCAATTACATTGTGTTCCCCAACCGTTAATATATGTTTCTAGATGTGACATTAGGGCTTGCTGGCGCTGATTTCAGCTCGAACTCAAAACGAAGAGAAGTTTCCAATCCGGCTATGGAATCGAGCTAGACTTTTTTTGCGGTTGTGGAATCAAATGCCTCACCCTAGCGAACGTAAATTTGAACAAGTGGACCATTAGAGAGTTTTTCTATGAATCACTTGCCTTTTTTTTTTTTTTGAGAAACTAAGAATCACTTGTCATACGCCTCAAAGTAGCACTTGTTTAGAGTGAAATCTGGGAATTCCATCGAAAATCTCTGTGTCGACCTAGGTACCGAAACAAGAAGGGGAACGACACGAAAGCTACATAGGAAGTTAGGGTAGATAGGTTAGATGATGGTAGGATCAATTACATTGCGTTCCCCAACCGTTAATATATGTTTCTAGATGTGACATTAGGGGCTTCGGGCGCTGATTTCAGCTCGAACTCAAAACGAAGAGAAGTTTCCAATCCGGCTCGGAATCGAGCTAGACTTTTTTTTTGCTGTTGTGGAATCAAATGCTAGAGAGTTTTTCTATGAATCACTTGTCTTTTTTGTTGAGAAACTAAGAATCACTTGTCATACGCCTCAAAGTAGCACTTGTTTAGAGTGAAATCTTGGAATTCCATCGAAAATCTCGCGGTGTCGACCTACGTGCCGAAACAAGAAGGGGAACGACCACGAAAGGTACATAGGAAGTTAGGATGGATAGGTTAGATGATGGTAGGATCAATTACATTGCGTTCCCCAACCGTTAATATATGTTTCTAGATGTGACATTAGGGCTTGCTGGCGCTGATTTCAGCTCGAACTCAAAACAAAGAGAAGTTTCCAATCCGGCTATGGAATCGAGCTAGACTTTTTTTGCGGTTGTGGAATCAAATGCCTCACCCAAGAGAACGTAAATTTGAACAAGTGGACCATTAGAGAGTTTTTCTATGAATCACTTGTCTTTTTTTTTGAGAAACTAAGAATCACTTGTCATACGCCTCAAAGTAGCACTTGTTTAGGGTGAAATCTTGGAATTCCATCGAAAATCTACGCGGTCGACCTACGCATCGAGACAAGAAGGGGAACGACACGAAAGGTACATAGGAAGTTAGGATGGATAGGTTAGATGATGGTAGGATCAATGACATTTGCGTTCCCCAACCGTTAATATATGTTTCTAGATGTGACATTAGGGTTTCTTTGGCGCTGATTTCAGCTCGAACTCAAAACGAAGAGAAGTTTCCAATCCGGCTATGGAATCGAGCTAGACTTTTTTTGCGGTTGTGGAATCAAATGGCTCACCCTAGAGAACGTAAATTTGAACAAGTGGACCATTAGAGAGTTTTTATATGAATCACTTGTCTTTTTTTTTTTGAGAAACTAAGAATCACTTGTCATACGCCTCAAAGTAGCACTTGTTTAGAGTGAAATCTTGGAATTCCATCGAAAATCTACGTGTCGACCTAGGTACCGAAACAAGAAGGGGAACGACACCGAAAGGTACAAAGGAAGTTAGGATGGATAGGTTAGATGATGGTAGGATCAATTACATTGTGTTCCCCAACCGTTAATATATGTTTCTAGATGTGACATTAGGGCTTCTTGGCGCTGATTTCAGCTCGAACTCAAAACGAAGAGAAGTTTCCAATCCGCTATGGAATCGACCTAGACTTTTTTTGCGGTTATGGAATCAAATGGCTCACCCTAGAGAACGTAAATTTGAACAAGTGGACCATTAGAGAGTTTTTCTATGAATCACTTGTCTTTTTTTTTGAGAAACTAAGAATCACTTGTCATACGCCTCAAAGTAGCACTTGTTTAGCGGGAAATCTTAGAATTCCATCGAAAATCTCTGTGTCGACCTACGTACTGAAACAAGAAGGGGAACGACACGAAAGGTACATAGGAAGTTAGGGTGGATAGGTTAGATGATGGAAGGATCAATTACATTGTGTTCCCCAACCGTTAATATATGTTTCTAGATGTGACATTAGGGCTTCTCGGCGCTGATTTCAGCTCGAACTCAAAACGAAGAGAAGTTTCCAATCCGGCTATGGAATCGAGCTAGACTTTTTTTGCGGTTGTGGAATCAAATGCCTCACCCTAGAGAACGTAAATTTGAACAAGTGGACCATTAGAGAGTTTTTCTATGAATCACTTGCCTTTTTTTTGAGAAACTAAGAATCACTTGTCATACGCCTCAAAGTAGCACTTGTTTAGAGTGAAATCTTGGAATTCCATCGAAAAATCTCTCGCGGTCGACCTAGGTACCGAAACAAGAAGGGGAACGACACGAAAGGTACATAGGAAGTTAGGGTAGATAGGTTAGATGATGGTAGGATCAATTACATTGTGTTCCCCAACCGTTAATATATGTTTCTAGATGTGACATTAGGGCTTGCCGGGCGCTGATTTCAGCTCGAACTCAAAACAAAGAGAAGTTTCCAATCCGGCTATGGAATCGAGCTAGACTTTTTTTTTTTTTGCTGTTGTGGAATCAAATGACCATTAGAGAGTTTTTCTATGAATCACTTGTCTTTTTTTTGAGAAACTAAGAATCACTTGTCATACGCCTCAAAGTAGCACTTGTTTAGAGTGAAATCTTGGAATTCCATCGAAAATCTACGCGGTCGACCTACGCATCGAAACAAGAAGGGGAACGACACGAAAGGTACATAGGAAGTTAGGATGGATAGGTTAGATGATGGTAGGATCAATTACATTGCGTTCCCCAAACCGTTAATATATGTTTCTAGATGTGACATTAGGACTTGCTGGCGCTGATTTCAGCTCGAACTCAAAACAAAGAGAAGTTTCCAATCCGGCTATGGAATCGAGCTAGACTTTTTTTGCGGTTGTGGAATCAAATGCCTCACCCAAGAGAACGTAAATTTGAACAAGTGGACCATTAGAGAGTTTTTCTATGAATCACTTGTTTTTTTTTGAGAAACTAAGAATCACTTGTCATACGCCTCAAAGTAGCACTTGTTTAGAGTGAAATCTTGGAATTCCATCGAAAATCTCTAATTGGTCGACCTACGCATCGAAGAAACAAGAAGGGGAACGACACGAAAGGTACATAGGAAGTTAGGATGGATAGGTTAGATGATGGTAGGATCAATGACATTGCGTTCCCCAACCGTTAATATATGTTTCTAGATGTGACATTAGGGTTTGCTGGCGCTGATTTCAGCTCGAACTCAAAACGAAGAGAAGTTTCCAATCCGGCTATGGAATCGAGCTAGACTTTTTTGCGGTTGTGGAATCAAATGGCTCACCCTAGAGAACGTAAATTTGAACAAGTGGACCATTAGAGAGTTTTTATATGAATCACTTGTCTTTTTTTTTTGAGAAACTAAGAATCACTTGTCATACGCCTCAAAGTAGCACTTGTTTAGAGTGAAATCTTGGAATTCCATCGAAAATCTCTGTGTCGACCTAGGTACCGAAACAAGAAGGGGAACGACACGAAAGGTACAAAGGAAGTTAGGATGGATAGGTTAGATGATGGTAGGATCAATTACATTGTGTTCCCCAACCGTTAATATATGTTTCTAGATGTGACATTAGGGCTTGCTGGCGCTGATTTCAGCTCGAACTCAAAACGAAGAGAAGTTTCCAATCCGGCTATGGAATCGACCTAGACTTTTTTTGCGGTTATGGAATCAAATGGCTCACCCTAGAGAACGTAAATTTGAACAAGTGGACCATTAGAGAGTTTTTCTATGAATCACTTGTCTTTTTTTTTGAGAAACTAAGAATCACTTGTCATACGCCTCAAAGTAGCACTTGTTTAGCGGGAAATCTTAGAATTCCATCGAAAATCTCTGTGTCGACCTACGCATCAAAACAAGAAGGGGGAACGACACGAAAGGTACATAGGAAGTTAGGATGGATAGGTTAGATGATGGAAGGATCAATTACATTGTGTTCCCCAACCGTTAATATATGTTTCTAGATGTGACATTAGGGCTTCTTGGCGCTGATTTCAGCTCGAACTCAAAAAGAGAAAGAGAAGTTTCCAATCCGCTATGGAATCGAGCTAGACTTTTTTTTTGGTTGTGGAATCAAATGCCTCACCCTAGAGAACGTAAATTTGAACAAGTGGACCATTAGAGAGTTTTTCTATGAATCACTTGCCTTTTTTTTTTTTGAGAAACTAAGAATCACTTGTCATACGCCTCAAAGTAGCACTTGTTTAGAGTGAAATCTTGGAATTCCATCGAAAATCTACGCGGTCGACCTAGGTACCGAAACAAGAAGGGGAACGACACGAAAGCTACATAGGAAGTTAGGGTAGATAGGTTAGATGATGGTAGGATCAATTACATTGCGTTCCCCAACCGTTAATATATGTTTCTAGATGTGACATTAGGGCTTGCTTGGGCTGATTTCAGCTCGAACTCAAAACGAAGAGAAGTTTCCAATCCGGCTATGGAATCGAGCTAGACTTTTTTTGCTGTTGTGGAATCAAATGCCTCACCCTAGAGAACGTTTTGAACAAGTGGACCATTAGAGAGTTTTTCTATGAATCACTTGTCTTTTTTTTTGAGAGAAACTAAGAATCACTTGTCATACGCCTCAAAGTAGCACTTGTTTTAGAGTGAAATCTTGGAATTCCATCGAAAAATCTACTGGTCGACCTACATAGAAAAACAAGAAGGGGAACGACACTAAAGGTACATAGGAAGTTAGGATGGATAGGTTAGATGATGGTAGGATCAATTACATTGCGTTCCCCAACCGTTAATATATGTTTCTAGATGTGACATTAGGACCTGCTGGCGCTGATTTCAGCTCGAACTCAAAACAAAGAGAAGTTTCCAATCCGGCTATGGAATCGAGCTAGACTTTTTTGCGGTTGTGGAATCAAATGCCTCACCCAAGAGAACGTAAATTTGAACAAGTGGACCATTAGAGAGTTTTTCTATGAATCACTTGTCTTTTTTTTTTGAGAAACTAAGAATCACTTGTCATACGCCTCAAAGTAGCACTTGTTTAGAGTGAAATCTTGGAATTCCATCGAAAATCTACGTAATGTCGACCTACGTACCGAAACAAGAAGGGGAACGACACTAAAAGGTACATAGGAAGTTAGGATGGATAGGTTAGATGATGGTAGGATCAATTACATTGCGTTCCCCAACCGTTAATATATGTTTCTAGATGTGACATTAGGGTTTCTTCGGGCGCTGATTTCAGCTCGAACTCAAAACGAAGAGAAGTTTCCAATCCGGCTATGGAATCGAGCTAGACTTTTTTTGCGGTTGTGGAATCAAATGGCTCACCCTAGAGAACGTAAATTTGAACAAGTGGACCATTAGAGAGTTTTTATATGAATCACTTGTCTTTTTTTTTTGAGAAACTAAGAATCACTTGTCATACGCCTCAAAGTAGCACTTGTTTAGAGTGAAATCTTGGAATTCCATCGAAAAATCTCGTGGTCGACCTACGGTACCGAAACAAGAAGGGGAACGACACGAAAGGTACATAGGAAGTTAGGATGGATAGGTTAGATGATGGTAGGATCAATTACATTGTGTTCCCCAACCGTTAATATATGTTTCTAGATGTGACATTAGGGCTTGCTGGCGCTGATTTCAGCTCGAACTCAAAACAAAGAGAAGTTTCCAATCCGGCTATGGAATCGAGCTAGACTTTTTTGCGGTTGTGGAATCAAATGGCTCACCCTAGAGAACGTAAATTTGAACAAGTGGACCATTAGAGAGTTTTTCTATGAATCACTTGTCTTTTTTTTTTGAGAAACTAAGAATCACTTGTCATACGCCTCAAAGTAGCACTTGTTTAGAGTGAAATCTTGGAATTCCATCGAAAATCTCTGTGTCGACCTACGTACCGAAACAAGAAGGGGAACGACACGAAAGGTACATAGGAAGTTAGGATGGATAGGTTAGATGATGGTAGGATCAATTACATTGTGTTCCCCAACCGTTAATATATGTTTCTAGATGTGACATTAGGGCTTGCTGGCGCTGATTTCAGCTCGAACTCAAAACGAAGAGAAGTTTCCAATCCGCTATGGAATCGAGCTAGACTTTTTTTGCGGTTGTGGAATCAAATGCCTCACCCTAGAGAACGTAAATTTGAACAAGTGGACCATTAGAGAGTTTTTCTATGAATCACTTGTCTTTTTTTTTTTTTTTTGAGAAACTAAGAATCACTTGTCATACGCCTCAAAGTAGCACTTGTTTAGAGTGAAATCTTGGAATTCCATCGAAAATCTCTGTGTCGACCTACGTACGGAAACAAGAAGGGGAACGACACGAAAGGTACATAGGAAGTTAGGGTGGATAGGTTAGATGATGGTAGGATCAATTACATTGTGTTCCCCAACCGTTAATATATGTTTCTAGATGTGACATTAGGGCTTCTCGGGCGCTGATTTCAGCTCGAACTCAAAACGAAGAGAAGTTTCCAATCCGGCTATGGAATCGAGCTAGACTTTTTTTTTGCGGTTGTGGAATCAAATGCCTCACCCTAGAGAACGTAAATTTGAACAAGTGGACCATTAGAGAGTTTTTCTATGAATCACTTTTTTTTTTTTGAGAAACTAAGAATCACTTGTCATACGCCTCAAAGTAGCACTTGTTTAGAGTGAAATCTTGGAATTCCATCGAAAATCTCTGTGTCGACCTAGGTACCGAAACAAGAAGGGAACGACACGAAAGGTACATAGGAAGTTAGGATGGATAGGTTAGATGATGGTAGGATCAATTACATTGCGTTCCCCAACCGTTAATATATGTTTCTAGATGTGACATTAGGGCTTGCTGGCGCTGATTTCAGCTCGAACTCAAAACGAAGAGAAGTTTCCAATCCGGCTATGGAATCGAGCTAGACTTTTTTTGCGGTTGTGGAATCAAATGCCTCACCCTAGAGAACGTAAATTTGAACAAGTGGACCATTAGAGAGTTTTTCTATGAATCACTTGTCTTTTTTTTTGAGAAACTAAGAATCACTTGTCATACGCCTCAAAGTAGCACTTGTTTAGAGTGAAATCTTGGAATTCCATCGAAAATCTCTGTGTCGACCTACGTACCAAAACAAGAAGGGGAACGACACGAAAGGTACATAGGAAGTTAGGATGGATAGGTTAGATGATGGTAGGATCAATTACATTGTGTTCCCCAACCGTTAATATATGTTTCTAGATGTGACATTAGGGCTTGCTGGCGCTGATTTCAGCTCGAACTCAAAACGAAGAGAAGTTTCCAATCCGGCTATGGAATCGAGCTAGACTTTTTTGCGGTTGTGGAATCAAATGCCTCACCCAAGAGAACGTAAATTTGAACAAGTGGACCATTAGAGAGTTTTTCTATGAATCACTTGTCTTTTTTTTTGAGAAACTAAGAATCACTTGTCATACGCCTCAAAGTAGCACTTGTTTAGAGTGAAATCTTGGAATTCCATCGAAAATCTCTGTGTCGACCTACGTACCGAAACAAGAAGGGGAACGACACGAAAGGTACATAGGAAGTTAGGATGGATAGGTTAGATGATGGTAGGATCAATTACATTGTGTTCCCCAACCGTTAATATATGTTTCTAGATGTGACATTTGGGCTTGCTGGCGCTGATTTCAGCTCGAACTCAAAACGAAGAGAAGTTTCCAATCCGGCTATGGAATCGAGCTAGACTTTTTTTTGCGGTTGTGGAATCAAATGGCTCACCCTAGAGAACGTAAATTTGAACAAGTGGACCATTAGAGAGTTTTTCTATCAATCACTTGTCTTTTTTTTTTTTGAGAAACTAAGAATCACTTGTCATACGCCTCAAAGTAGCACTTGTTTAGAGTGAAATCTTGGAATTCCATCGAAAATCTGCGTGGTCGACCTAGGTACCGAAACAAGAAGGGGAACGACACGAAAAGGTACATAGGAAGTTAGGATGGATAGGTTAGATGATGGTAGGATCAATTACATTGTGTTCCCCAACCGTTAATATATGTTTCTAGATGTGACATTAGGGCTTCTTTGGCGCTGATTTCAGCTCGAACTCAAAACAAAGAGAAGTTTCCAATCCGGCTATGGAATCGAGCTAGACTTTTTTTTGGTTGTGGAATCAAATGCCTCACCCTAGAGAACGTAAATTTGAACAAGTGGACCATTAGAGAGTTTTTCTATGAATCACTTGTCTGTCTTTTTTTTTTTTTTTTGAGAAACTAAGAATCACTTGTCATACGCCTCAAAGTAGCACTTGTTTAGAGTGAAATCTTGGAATTCCATCGAAAATCTCTCGTAATCGACCTACGCACCGAAACAAGAAGGGGAACGACACTAAAGGTACATAGGAAGTTAGGATGGATAGGTTAGATGATGGTAGGATCAATTACATTGTGTTCCCCAACCGTTAATATATGTTTCTAGATGTGACATTAGGGCTTCCCTGGCGCTGATTTCAGCTCGAACTCAAAACGAAGAGAAGTTTCCAATCCGGCTATGGAATCGAGCTAGACTTTTGCGGTTGTGGAATCAAATGCCTCACCCTAGAGAACGTAAATTTGAACAAGTGGACCATTAGAGAGTTTTTCTATGAATCACTTGTTTTTTTTTTTTTGAGAAACTAAGAATCACTTGTCATACGCCTCAAAGTAGCACTTGTTTAGAGTGAAATCTTGGAATTCCATCGAAAAATCTCGTGTCGACCTAGGTACCGTAAAAACAAGAAGGGGAACGACAACGAAAGGTACATAGGAAGTTAGGATGGATAGGTTAGATGATGGTAGGATCAATTACATTGTGTTCCCCAACCGTTAATATATGTTTCTAGATGTGACATTAGGGCTTTGCCGGCGCTGATTTCAGCTCGAACTCAAAACGAAGAGAAGTTTCCAATCCGGCTATGGAATCGAGCTAGACTTTTTTGCGGTTGTGGAATCAAATGCCTCACCCTAGAGAACGTAAATTTGAACAAGTGGACCATTAGAGAGTTTTTCTATGAATCACTTGTCTTTTTTTTTTTTGAGAAACTAAGAATCACTTGTCATACGCCTCAAAGTAGCACTTGTTTAGAGTGAAATCTTGGAATTCCATCGAAAATCTACGTGTCGACCTACGCATCGAAACAAGAAGGGAACGACACGAAAAGGTACATAGGAAGTTAGGATGGATAGGTTAGATGATGGTAGGATCAATTACATTGCGTTCCCCAACCGTTAATATATGTTTCTAGATGTGACATTAGGACCTGCTGGCGCTGATTTCAGCTCGAACTCAAAACAAAGAGAAGTTTCCAATCCGGCTATGGAATCGAGCTAGACTTTTTTTGCGGTTGTGGAATCAAATGCCTCACCCTAGAGAACGTAAATTTGAACAAGTGGACCATTAGAGAGTTTTTCTATGAATCACTTGTCTTTTTTTTTTTGAGAAACTAAGAATCACTTGTCATACGCCTCAAAGTAGCACTTGTTTAGAGTGAAATCTTGGAATTCCATCGAAAATCTACGTGTCGACCTACGTATCAAAACAAGAAGGGGAGCGACACGAAAGGTACATAGGAAGTTAGGATGGATAGGTTAGATGATGGTAGGATCAATTACATTGCGTTCCCCAACCGTTAATATATGTTTCTAGATGTGACATTAGGTTTTTCTGGCGCTGATTTCAGCTCGAACTCAAAAACGAAGAGAAGTTTCCAATCCGGCTATGGAATCGAGCTAGACTTTTTTTGCGGTTGTGGAATCAAATGCCTCACCCTAGAGAACGTAAATTTGAACAAGTGGACCATTAGAGAGTTTTTCTATGAATCACTTGTCTTTTTTTTTTTGAGAAACTAAGAATCACTTGTCATACGCCTCAAAGTAGCACTTGTTTAGAGTGAAATCTTGGAATTCCATCGAAAATCTCTGTGTCGACCTACGTACCGAAACAAGAAGGGGAACGACACGAAAGGTACATAGGAAGTTAGGATGGATAGGTTAGATGATGGTAGGATCAATTACATTGTGTTCCCCAACCGTTAATATATGTTTCTAGATGTGACATTAGGGCTTGCTGGCGCTGATTTCAGCTCGAACTCAAAACAAAGAGAAGTTTCCAATCCGGCTATGGAATCGAGCTAGACTTTTTTTGCGGTTGTGGAATCAAATGGCTCTCACCCTAGAGAACGTAAATTTGAACAAGTGGACCATTAGAGAGTTTTTCTATGAATCACTTGTCTTTTTTGAGAAACTAAGAATCACTTGTCATACGCCTCAAAGTAGCACTTGTTTAGAGTGAAATCTTGGAATTCCATCGAAAATCTCTGTGTCGACCTACGTACCGAAACAAGAAGGGGAACGACACGAAAGGTACATAGGAAGTTAGGGTGGATAGGTTAGATGATGGTAGGATCAATTACATTGTGTTCCCCAACCGTTAATATATGTTTCTAGATGTGACATTAGGGCTTTGCCGGGCGCTGATTTCAGCTCGAACTCAAAACGAAGAGAAGTTTCCAATCCGGCTATGGAATCGAGCTAGACTTTTTTTGCGGTTGTGGAATCAAATGCCTCACCCTAGAGAACGTAAATTTGAACAAGTGGACCATTAGAGAGTTTTTCTATGAATCACTTGTCTTTTTTTTTTTTGAGAAACTAAGAATCACTTGTCATACGCCTCAAAGTAGCACTTGTTTAGAGTGAAATCTTGGAATTCCATCGAAAATCTCTGTGTCGACCTACGTACCAAAACAAGAAGGGGAACGACACGAAAGGTACATAGGAAGTTAGGGTAGATAGGTTAGATGATGGTAGGATCAATTACATTGCGTTCCCCAACCGTTAATATATGTTTCTAGATGTGACATTAGGGCTTTGCTGGCGCTGATTTCAGCTCGAACTCAAAACAAAGAGAAGTTTCCAATCCCGCTATGGAATCGAGCTAGACTTTTTTTGCTGTTGTGGAATCAAATGCCTCACCCTAGAGAATTTAAATTTAAACAAGTGGACCATTAGTTGAGAAACTTTGAATCACTTGTCATACGCCTCAAAGTAGCACTTGTTTTGAGTGAAATCTTGGAATTCCATCGAAAATCTTCGTGTCGACCTACGTACCAAAACAAGAAGGGGAACGACACCTAAAGGTACAAAGGAAGTTAGGGTGGATAGGTTAGATGATGGTAGGATCAATTACATTGCGTTCCCCAACCGTTAATATATGTTTCTAGATGTGACATTAGGAGGCTGCTCGGGCGCTGATTTCAGCTCGAACTCAAAACAAAGAGAAGTTTCCAATCCGGCTATGGAATCGAGCTTTTTTTTTGCGGTTGTGGAATCAAATGCCTCACCCAAGAGAACGTAAATTTAAACAAGTGGACCATTAGAGAGTTTTTCTATGAATTTGTCTTTTTTTTTTTTTTGAAACTAAGAATCACTTGTCATACGCCTCAAAGTAGCACTTGTTTAGAGTGAAATCTTGGAATTCCATCGAAAATCTACGTGTGTCGACTACCTACGCATCGAAACAAGAAGGGGAACGACACCTAAAGGTACATAGGAAGTTAGGATGGATAGGTTAGATGATGGTAGGATCAATTACATTGTGTTCCCCAACCGTTAATATATGTTTCTAGATGTGACATTAGGGTTTGCTGGCGCTGATTTCAGCTCGAACTCAAAACGAAGAGAAGTTTCCAATCCGGCTATGGAATCGAGCTAGACTTTTTTTTGCGGTTGTGGAATCAAATGCCTCACCCTAGAGAACGTAAATTTGAACAAGTGGACCATTAGAGAGTTTTTCTATGAATCACTTGTCTTTTTTTTTTGAGAAACTAAGAATCACTTGTCATACGCCTCAAAGTAGCACTTGTTTAGAGTGAAGTCTTGGAATTCCATCGAAAATCTCTCGTGGTTGACCTAGGCCGAAACAAGAAGGGAACGACACTAAAGGTACATAGGAAGTTAGGATGGATAGGTTAGATGATGGTAGGATCAATTACATTGTGTTCCCCAACCGTTAATATATGTTTCTAGATGTGACATTAGGGCTGGCTGGCGCTGATTTCAGCTCGAACTCAAAACAAAGAGAAGTTTCCAATCCGGCTATGGAATCGAGCTAGACTTTTTTTGCGGTTGTGGAATCAAATGCCTCACCCTAGAGAACGTAAATTTAAACAAGTGGACCATTAGAGAGTTTTTCTATGAATCACTTGTTTTTTTTGAGAAACTAAGAATCACTTGTCATACGCCTCAAAGTAGCACTTGTTTAGAGTGAAATCTTGAATTCCATCGAAAATCTCGTGTCGACCTACGCACCAAAACAAGAAGGGGAACGACACGAAAGGTACATAGGAAGTTGGGGTGGATAGGTTAGATGATGGTAGGATCAATTACATTGTGTTCCCCAACCGTTAATATATGTTTCTAGATGTGACATTAGGGCTTCTTTGGCGCTGATTTCAGCTCGAACTCAAAACGAAGAGAAGTTTCCAATCCGGCTATGGAATCGAGCTAGACTTTTTTTTGCGGTTGTGGAATCAAATGCCTCACCCTAGAGAACGTAAATTTGAACAAGTGGACCATTAGAGAGTTTTTCTATGAATCACTTGTCTTTTTTCTTTTTGAGAAACTAAGAATCACTTGTCATACGCCTCAAAGTAGCACTTGTTTAGAGCGAAATCTTGGAATTCCATCGAAAAATCTACGCGGTCGACCTACGTACCGAAACAAGAAGGGGAACGACACGAAAGGTACATAGGAAGTTAGGGTAGATAGGTTAGATGATGGTAGGATCAATTACATTGCGTTCCCCAACCGTTAATATATGTTTCTAGATGTGACATTAGGGCTTGCTTTGGCGCTGATTTCAGCTCGAACTCAAAACAAAGAGAAGTTTCCAATCCGGCTATGGAATCGAGCTAGACTTTTTGCGGTTGTGGAATCAAATGCCTCACCCTAGAGAATGTAAATTTAAACAAACCATGGACCTTTTTAGAGAGTTTTTCTTTGAATCACTTGTCATACGCCTCAAAGTAGCACTTGTTTTGAGTGAAATCTTGCAATTCCATCGAAAATCTCTCGTGGTCGACCTACGTACCAAAACAAGAAGGGAACGACACTAAAGGTACAAAGGAAGTTAGGGTGGATAGGTTAGATGATGGTAGGATCAATTACATTGCGTTCCCCAACCGTTAATATATGTTTCTAGATGTGACATTAGGACCTGGCCGGGCGCTGATTTCAGCTCGAACTCAAAACGAAGAGAAGTTTCCAATCCGGCTATGGAATCGAGCTAGACTTTTTTTGCTGTTGTGGAATCAAATGCCTCACCCTAGAGAATGTAAATTTAAACAAGTGGACCATTAGAGAGTTTTTCTATGAATCACTTGTCTTTTTTTTTTTGAAACTAAGAATCACTTGTCATACGCCTCAAAGTAGCACTTGTTTAGAGTGAAATCTTGGAATTCCATCGAAAATCTCTCTCAGGTCGACCTACGCATCGAAACAAGAAGGGGAACGACACGAAAGGTACATAGGAAGTTAGGGTGGATAGGTTAGATGATGGTAGGATCAATTACATTGCGTTCCCCAACCGTTAATATATGTTTCTAGATGTGACATTAGGTTTTGCTGGCGCTGATTTCAGCTCGAACTCAAAACGAAGAGAAGTTTCCAATCCGGCTATGGAATCGAGCTAGACTTTTTTTTGCGGTTGTGGAATCAAATGCCTCACCCTAGAGAACGTAAATTTGAACAAGTGGACCATTAGAGAGTTTTTTATGAATCACTTGTCTTTTTTTTTTGAGAAACTAAGAATCACTTGTCATACGCCTCAAAGTAGCACTTGTTTAGAGTGAAATCTTGGAATTCCATCGAAAATCTACGTGTCGACCTAGGTACCAAAACAAGAAGGGGAAACGACACGAAAGGTACATAGGAAGTTTGGGTGGATAGGTTAGATGATGGTAGGATCAATTACATTGCATTCCCCAACCGTTAATATATGTTTCTAGATGTGACATTAGGGCTTGCTGGCGCTGATTTCAGCTCGAACTCAAAACAAAGAGAAGTTTCCAATCTGGCTATGGAATCGAGCTAGACTTTTTTTTGCAGTTGTGGAATCAAATGCCTCGCCCTAGAGAACATAAATTTAAACATGTGGACCATTAGAGAGTTTTTCTATGAATCACTTGTCTTTTTTTTTTTGAGAAACTAAGAATCACTTGTCATACGCCTCAAAGTAGCACTTGTTTAGAGTGAAATCTTGGAATTCCATCGAAAAATCTCTCGGTGTCGACCTACGTATCAAAAAAACAAGAAGGGGAACGACACGAAAAGGTACATAGGAAGTTAGGGTGGATAGGTTAGATGATGGTAGGATCAATTACATTGTGTTCCCCAACCGTTAATATATGTTTCTAGATGTGACATTAGGGCTTGTTTGGCGCTGATTTCAGCTCGAACTCAAAACGAAGAGAAGTTTCCAATCGGCTATGGAATCGAGCTAGACTTTTTTTTGCGGTTGTGGAATCAAATGCCTCACCCTAGAGAACGTAAATTTGAACAAGTGGACCATTAGAGAGTTTTTCTATGAATCACTTTTTTTTTTTGAGAAACTAAGAATCACTTGTCATACGCCTCAAAGTAGCACTTGTTTAGAGTGAAATCTTGGAATTCCATCGAAAAATCTCGTGTCGACCTAAGGTATCAAAACAAGAAGGGGAACGACACGAAAGGTACATAGGAAGTTAGGGTGGATAGGTTAGATGATGGTAGGATCAATTACATTGTGTTCCCCAACCGTTAATATATGTTTCTAGATGTGACATTAGGGCCTGCTGGCGCTGATTTCAGCTCGAACTCAAAACAAAGAGAAGTTTCCAATCCGGCTATGGAATCGAGCTAGACTTTTTTTGCGGTTGTGGAATCAAATGCCTCACCCTAGAGAATTTGAAAATTTAAACAAGTGGACCATTCACTTGTCTTTTTTTTTTTTTGAGAGTTTTTCTATGAATCACTTGTCATACGCCTCAAAGTAGCACTTGTTTAGAGTGAAATCTTGGAATTCCATCGAAAATCTTCGGTGGACCTACGCACCAAAACAAGAAGGGGAACGACACCGAAAGGTACAAAGGAAGTTAGGGTGGATAGGTTAGATGATGGTAGGATCAATTACATTGCGTTCCCCCAACCGTTAATATATGTTTCTAGATGTGACATTAGGCTTGCGCGCTTATTTCAGCTCGAACTCAAAACGAAGAGAAGTTTCCAATCCGGGTATGGAATCGAGCTAGACTTTTTTTGCGGTTGTGGAATCAAATGCCTCACCCTAGAGAATGTAAATTTAAACAAGTGGACCATTAGAGAGTTTTTCTATGAATCACTTGAAACTAAGAATCACGCCTCAAAGTAGCACTTGTTTAGAGTGAAATCTTGGAATTCCATCGAAAATCTCGGGTCGACCTACGCACCAAAAAACAAGAAGGGGAACGACACGAAAGGTACAAAGGAAGTTAGGGTGGATAGGTTACATGATGGTAGGATCAATTACATTGCGTTCCCCAACCGTTAATATATGTTTCTAGATGTGACATTAAGGCCTGCTGGCGCTGATTTCAGCTCGAACTCAAAACGAAGAGAAGTTTCCAATCCGGCTGTGGAATCGAGCTAGACTTTTTTTGCGGTTGTGGAATCAAATGCCTCACCCTAGAGAACGTAAAATTTGAACAAGTGGACCATTAGAGAGTTTTTCTATGAATCACTTATCTTTTTTTGAGAAACTAAGAATCACTTGTCATACGCCTCAAAGTAGTACTTGTTTAGAGTGAAATCTTGGAATTCCATCGAAAATCTCTGTGTCGACCTACGTACCGAAACAAGAAGGGGAACGACACGAAAAGTACATCGGAAGTTAGGGTAGATAGGTTAGATGATGGTAGGATCAATTACATTGCGTTCCCCAACCGTTAATATAATTTTCTAGATGTGACATTAGGGCCTGCTGGCGCTGATTTCAGCTCGAACTCAAAACGAAGAGAAGCTTCCAATCCGGCTATGGAATCGAGCTAGACTTTTTTTGCGGTTGTGGAATCAAATGCCTCACCCTAGAGAACGTAAATTTAAACAAGTGGACCATTAGAGAGTTTTTCTATGAATCACTTGTCTTTTTTTTTTTTGAGAAACTAAGAATCACTTGTCATACGCCTCAAAGTAGCACTTGTTTTGAGTGAAATCTTGCAATTCCATCGAAAATCTCTGTGTCGACGTACGTACCAAAACAAGAAGGGGAACGACACGAAAGGTACAAAGGAAGTTAGGGTGGATAGGTTAGATGATGGTAGGATCAATTACATTGCGTTCCCCAACCGTTAATATATGTTTCTAGATGTGACATTAGGGCTTGCCGGGCGCTGATTTCAGCTCGAACTCAAAACGAAGAGAAGTTTCCAATCCGCTATGGAATCGAGCTAGACTTTTTTTTGCGGTTGTGGAATCAAATGCCTCACCCTAGAGAACGTAAATTTGAACAAGTGGACCATTAGAGAGTTTTTCTATGAATCACTTGTCTTTTTTTAAGAAACTAAGAATCACTTGTCATACGCCTCAAAGTAGCACTTGTTTAGAGTGAAATCTTGGAATTCCATCAAAATCTCTCGTGTCGACCTACATCGAAACAAGAAGGGGAACGACACGAAAGGTACATAGGAAGTTAGGGTAGATAGGTTAGATGATGGTAGGATCAATTACATTGTGTTCCCCAACCGTTAATATATGTTTCTAGATGTGACATTAGGTTTTGCTGGGCGCTGATTTCAGCTCGAACTCAAAACAAAGAGAAGTTTCCAATCCGGCTATGGAATCGAGCTAGACTTTTTTTGCGGTTGTGGAATCAAATGCCTCACCCTAGAGAATGTAAATTAAACAAGTGGACCATTAGAGAGTTTTTCTATGAATCACTTGTCTTTTTTTTTTTTTTTTTTGAGAAACTAAGAATCACTTGTCATACGCCTCAAAGTAGCACTTGTTTAGAGTGAAATCTTGGAATTCCATCGAAAATCTCTCGTGTTGACCTACGCATCTAAAAAACAAGAAGGGAAACGACATTTAAAGGTACATAGGAAGTTTGGGTGGATAGGTTAGATGATGGTAGGATCAATTACATTGTGTTCCCCAACCGTTAATATATGTTTCTAGATGTGACATTAGGGGCTTGTCGGGCGCTGATTTCAGCTCGAACTCAAAACAAAGAGAAGTTTCCAATCCGGCTATGGAATCGAGCTAGACTTTTTTTGCGGTTGTGGAATCAAATGCCTCACCCTAGAGAACGTAAATTTGAACAAGTGGACCATTAGAGAGTTTTTCTATGAATCACTTGTCTTTTTTTTTTTGAGAAACTAAGAATCACTTGTCATACGCCTCAAAGTAGCACTTGTTTAGAGTGAAATCTTGAATTCCATCGAAAAATCTCTCGTGGTCGACCTACGCATCAAACAAGAAGGGGAACGAAAACGAAAGGTACATAGGAAGTTTGGGTGGATAGGTTAGATGATGGTAGGATCAATTACATTGCGTTCCCCAACCGTTAATATATGTTTCTAGATGTGACATTAGGGGGCCGGGCGCTGATTTCAGCTCGAACTCAAAACGAAGAGAAGTTTCCAATCCGGCTATGGAATCGAGCTAGACTTTTTTTTGCGGTTGTGGAATCAAATGCCTCACCCTAGAGAACGTAAATTTAAACAAGTGGACCATTAGAGAGTTTTTCTATGAATCACTTGTCTTTTTTTTTTTTTTTTTTTTGAGAAACTAAGAATCACTTGTCATACGCCTCAAAGTAGCACTTGTTTAGAGTGAAATCTTGGAATTCCATCGAAAATCTCGCGGTCGACCTACGCATCGAAACAAGAAGGGGAACGACACCGAAAGGTACATAGGAAGTTAGGGTAGATAGGTTAGATGATGGTAGGATCAATTACATTGTGTTCCCCAACCGTTAATATATGTTTCTAGATGTGACATTAGGGGCTCTTGGCGCTGATTTCAGCTCGAACTCAAAACAAAGAGAAGTTTCCAATCCCGCTATGGAATCGAGCTAGACTTTTTTTGCGGTTGTGGAATCAAATGCCTCACCCTAGAGAACGTAAATTTAAACAAGTGGACCATTAGAGATGAATCACTTGTCTTTTTTTTTTTTTGAGAAACTAAGAATCACTTGTCATACGCCTCAAAGTAGCACTTGTTTTGAGTGAAATCTTGGAATTCCATCGAAAATCTGTGTTGTCGACCTACGTACCAAAACAAGAAGGGGAACGAAACGAAAGGTACAAAGGAAGTTTAGGGTGGATAGGTTAGATGATGGTAGGATCAATTACATTGTGTTCCCCAACCGTTAATATATGTTTCTAGATGTGACATTAGGGCTTGTCGGGCGCTGATTTCAGCTCGAACTCAAAACGAAGAGAAGTTTCCAATCCGGCTATGGAATCGAGCTAGACTTTTTTTGCGGTTGTGGAATCAAATGCCTCACCCTAGAGAATGTAAATTTAAACAAGTGGACCATTAGAGAGTTTTTTTTATCTTTTGAGAAATGAATCACTTGCCATACGCCTCAAAGTAGCACTTGTTTAGAGTGAAATCTTGAATTCCATCGAAAATCTCGTGTCGACCTACGCAATCAAAAACAAGAAGGGGAACGACACGAAAGGTACATAGGAAGTTAGGGTGGATAGGTTAGATGATGGTAGGATCAATTACATTGTGTTCCCCAACCGTTAATATATGTTTCTAGATGTGACATTAAGGCTCGCTGGCGCTGATTTCAGCTCGAACTCAAAACAAAGAGAAGTTTCCAATCCGGCTATGGAATCGAAGCTAGACTTTTTTTGCGGTTGTGGAATCAAATGCCTCACCCTAGAGAATGTAAATTTAAACAAGTGGACCATTAGAGAGTTTTTCTATGAATCACTTTCTTTTTTTTTTTGAGAAACTAAGAATCACTTGCCTCAAAGTAGCACTTGTTTAGAGTGAAATCTTGGAATTCCATCGAAAATCTCTCAGGTCGACCTACGTACCAAAACAAGAAGGGGAACGACACTAAAAGTACATAGGAAGTTTGGGTAGATAGGTTAGATGATGGTAGGATCAATTACATTGCGTTCCCCAACCGTTAATATATGTTTCTAGATGTGACATTAGGGACTGGCCGGGCGCTGATTTCAGCTCGAACTCAAAACAAAGAGAAGTTTCCAATCCGGCTATGGAATCGAGCTAGACTTTTTTTTTTGCGGTTGTGGAATCAAATGCCTCACCCTAGAGAACGTAAATTTAAACAAGTGGACCATTAGAGAGTTTTTCTATGAATTTTCTTTTTTTTTTGAGAAATAAGAATCACTTGTCATACGCCTCAAAGTAGCACTTGTTTTGAGTGAAATCTTGCAATTCCATCGAAAATCTCTCGTGTCGACGTACGCATCAAAACAAGAAGGGAACGACACTAAAGGTACAAAGGAAGTTAGGGTGGATAGGTTAGATGATGGTAGGATCAATTACATTGCGTTCCCCAACCGTTAATATATGTTTCTAGATGTGACATTAGGGCCTGCTGGCGCTGATTTCAGCTCGAACTCAAAACGAAGAGAAGTTTCCAATCCGGCTATGGAATCGAGCTAGACTTTTTTTGCGGTTTTGGAATCAAATGCCTCACCCTAGAGAACGTAAATTTGAACAAGTGGACCATTAGAGAGTTTTTCTATGAATCACTTATCTTTTTTTTGAGAAACTAAGAATCACTTGTCATACGCCTCAAAGTAGTACTTGTTTAGAGTGAAATCTTGGAATTCCATCGAAAATCTCTGTGGTCGACCTACGCATCAAAAACAAGAAGGGGAACGACACCGAAAAGGTACATCGGAAGTTAGGGTAGATAGGTTAGATGATGGTAGGATCAATTACATTGCGTTCCCCAACCGTTAATATAATTTTCTAGATGTGACATTAGGGCCTGCTGGCGCTGATTTCAGCTCGAACTCAAAACGAAGAGAAGCTTCCAATCCGGCTATGGAATCGAGCTAGACTTTTTTTTGCGGTTGTGGAATCAAATGCCTCACCCTAGAGAACGTAAATTTGAACAAGTGGACCATTAGAGAGTTTTTCTATGAATCACTTGTTTTTTTTTTTTTTTTGAGAAACTAAGAATCACTTGTCATACGCCTCAAAGTAGCACTTGTTTAGAGTGAAATCTTGGAATTCCATCGAAAAATCTCTGTGGTCGACCTACGCATCGAAACAAGAAGGGGAACGACAATTTAAAGGTACATAGGAAGTTTGGGTGGATAGGTTAGATGATGGTAGGATCAATTACATTGCATTCCCCCAACCGTTAATATATGTTTCTAGATGTGACATTAGGGCTTTGCCGGCGCTGATTTCAGCTCGAACTCAAAACAAAGAGAAGTTTCCAATCCGGCTATGGAATCGAAGCTAGACTTTTTTTTTGCGGTTGTGGAATCAAATGCCTCACCCTAGAGAACGTGAAATTTAAACAAGTGGACCATTAGAGAGTTTTTCTATGAATCACTTGTCTTTTTTTTTTGAGAAACTAAGAATCACTTGTCATACGCCTCAAAGTAGCACTTGTTTAGAGTGAAATCTTGGAATTCCATCGAAAAATCTCGTGTCGACCTAGGCATTCAAAAACAAGAAGGGGAACGACACGAAAAGTACATAGGAAGTTAGGGTGGATAGGTTAGATGATGGTAGGATCAATTACATTGTGTTCCCCAACCGTTAATATATGTTTCTAGATGTGACATTAGGGTTTCTTGGCGCTGATTTCAGCTCGAACTCAAAACAAAGAGAAGTTTCCAATCCGGCTATGGAATCGAGCTAGACTTTTTTGCGGTTGTGGAATCAAATGCCTCACCCTAGAGAACGTAAATTTGAACAAGTGGACCATTAGAGAGTTTTTCTATGAATCACTTGTTTTTTTTTTTTTTTTTTGAGAAACTAAGAATCACTTGTCATACGCCTCAAAGTAGCACTTGTTTAGAGTGAAATCTTGGAATTCCATCGAAAAAATCTCGTGGTCGACCCACGCATCAAAAAACAAGAAGGGGAATGACATTACCTAAAAAGGTACATAGGAAGTTAGGGTAGATAGGTTAGATGATGGTAGGATCAATTACATTGCGTTCCCCAACCGTTAATATATGTTTCTAGATGTGACATTAGGCTTGCCGCTGGCGCTGATTTCAGCTCGAACTCAAAACAAAGAGAAGTTTCCAATCCGCTATGGAATCGAGCTAGACTTTTTTTGCGGTTGTGGAATCAAATGCCTCACCCAAGAGAACGTAAATTTAAACAAGTGGACCATTAGAGAGATGAATCACTTGTCTTTTTTTTTTTTTTTTTTTTGAGAAACTGAATCACTTGTCATACGCCTCAAAGTAGCACTTGTTTAGAGTGAAATCTTGGAATTCCATCGAAAATCTGTGGTCGACCTAGGTACCGAAACAAGAAGGGGAACGATTACTAAAAAGGTACATAGGAAGTTAGGGTGGATAGGTTAGATGATGGTAGGATCAATTACATTGTGTTCCCAACCGTTAATATATGTTTCTAGATGTGACATTAGGGCTTGCGGGCGCTGATTTCAGCTCGAACTCAAAACGAAGAGAAGTTTCCAATCCCGCTATGGAATCGAAGCTAGACTTTTTTTTTTGTGGTTGTGGAATCAAATGCCTCACCCTAGAGAACGTAAATTTGAACAAGTGGACCATTAGAGAGTTTTTCTATGAATCACTTTTCTTTTTTTGAGAAACTAAGAATCACTTGTCATACGCCTCAAAGTAGCACTTGTTTAGAGTGAAATCTTGGAATTCCATCGAAAATCTCCGTGTCGACCTACGCATCAAAACAAGAAGGGGAACCACACGAAAGGTACATAGGAAGTTAGGGTGGATAGGTTAGATGATGGTAGGATCAATTACATTGTGTTCCCAACCGTTAATATATGTTTCTAGATGTGACATTAGGGCTTGCCGGGCGCTGATTTCAGCTCGAACTCAAAACAAAGAGAAGTTTCCAATCCGGCTATGGAATCGAGCTAGATTTTTTTTGCGGTTGTGGAATCAAATGCCTCACCCTAGAGAACGTAAATTTGAACAAGTGGACCATTAGAGAGTTTTTCTATGAATCACTTGTTTTTTTTTTTTTTTTTTGAGAAACTAAGAATCACTTGTCATACGCCTCAAAGTAGCACTTGTTTAGAGTGAAATCTTGGAATTCCATCGAAAAATCTGTGGTCGACCTACGTACCATCAAACAAGAAGGGGAACGACACTAAAAGGTACATAGGAAGTTAGGGTGGATAGGTTAGATGATGGTAGGATCAATTACATTGCGTTCCCCAACCGTTAATATATGTTTCTAGATGTGACATTAGGGGGTTTGCTGGCGCTGATTTCAGCTCGAACTCAAAACGAAGAGAAGTTTCCAATCCGCTATGGAATCGAGCTAGATTTTTTTTGCGGTTGTGGAATCAAATGCCTCACCCAAGAGAACGTAAATTTGAACAAGTGGACCATTAGAGAGTTTTTCTATGAATCACTTGTCTTTTTTTTTTTTTTGAGAAACTAAGAATCACTTGTCATACGCCTCAAAGTAGCACTTGTTTAGAGTGAAATCTTGGAATTCCATCGAAAAATCTCGCGGTCGACCTACGTACCAAAACAAGAAGGGAACGACACGAAAGGTACATAGGAAGTTAGGGTGGATAGGTTAGATGATGGTAGGATCAATTACATTGTGTTCCCCAACCGTTAATATATGTTTCTAGATGTGACATTAGGGTTTGGGGCGCTGATTTCAGCTCGAACTCAAAACAAAGAGAAGTTTCCAATCCGGCTATGGAATCGAGCTAGACTTTTTTTTTTGCGGTTGTGGAATCAAATGCCTCACCCTAGAGAACGTAAATTTGAACAAGTGGACCATTAGAGAGTTTTTCTATGAATCACTTGTCTTTTTTTTTTTTTTTTTTTTTTGAGAAACTAAGAATCACTTGTCATACGCCTCAAAGTAGCACTTGTTTAGAGTGAAATCTTGGAATTCCATCGAAAATCTCTCGTGGTCGACCTACGCACCGAAACAAGAAGGGGAACGACACGAAAGGTACATAGGAAGTTTGGGATGGATAGGTTAGATGATGGTAGGATCAATTACATTGTGTTCCCCAACCGTTAATATATGTTTCTAGATGTGACATTAGGGCTTGCTGGCGCTGATTTCAGCTCGAACTCAAAACGAAGAGAAGTTTCAAATCCGGCTATGGAATCGAGCTAGACTATCTTTGCGGTTGTGGAATCAAATGCCTCACCCTAGAGAACGTAAATTTGACCAAGTGGACCATTAGAGAGTTTTCTATGAATCACTTGTCTTTTTTTTTGAGAAACTAAGAATCACTTGTCATACGCCTCAAAGTAGCACTTGTTTAGAGTGAAATCTTGGAATTCCATCGAAAATCTCTGTGTCGACCTAGGTACCGAAACAAGAAGGGGAACGACACGAAAGGTACATAGGAAGTTAGGATGGATAGGTTAGATGATGGTAGGATCAATTACATTGTGTTCCCCAACCGTTAATATATGTTTCTAGATGTGACATTAGGGCTTGTTGGCGCTGATTTCAGCTCGAACTCAAAACAAAGAGAAGTTTCCAATCCGGCTATGGAATCGAGCTAGACTTTTTTGTGGTTGTGGAATCAAATGCCTCACCCTAGAGAACGTAAATTTGAACAAGTGGACCATTAGAGAGTTTTTCTATGAATCACTTGTCTTTTTTTTTTTTTTGAGAAACTAAGAATCACTTGTCATACGCCTCAAAGTAGCACTTGTTTAGAGTGAAATCTTGGAATTCCATCGAAAAATCTCTCGTGTCGACCTACGTACCAAAACAAGAAGGGGAACGACACCTAAAAGGTACAAAGGATGTTAGGTGGATAGGTTAGATGATGGTAGGATCAATTACATTGTTCCCCCAACCGTTAATATATGTTTCTAGATGTGACATTAGGGCCTGTCGGGCGCTGATTTCAGCTCGAACTCAAAACGAAGAGAAGTTTCCAATCCCGCTATGGAATCGAGCTAGACTTTTTTGCGGTTGTGGAATCAAATGCCTCACCCTAGAGAACGTAAAATTTGAACAAGTGGACCATTAGAGAGTTTTTCTATGAATCACTTGTCTTTTTTTTTTTTTTTGAGAAACTAAGAATCACTTGTCATACGCCTCAAAGTAGCACTTGTTTAGAGTGAAATCTTGGAATTCCATCGAAAATCTCTCGTGTCGACCTACGCACGAAACAAGAAGGGGAACGACACTAAAGGTACATAGGAAGTTAGGGTGGATAGGTTAGATGATGGTAGGATCAATTACATTGTGTTCCCCAACCGTTAATATATGTTTCTAGATGTGACATTAGGCCTTGCTGGCGCTGATTTCAGCTCGAACTCAAAACAAAGAGAAGTTTCCAATCCGGCTATGGAATCGAGCTAGACTTTTTTTGCGGTTGTGGAATCAAATGCCTCACCCTAGAGAACGTAAATTTGAACAAGTGGACCATTAGAGAGTTTTTCTATGAATCACTTGTCTTTTTTTTTTTTTTTTTGAGAAACTAAGAATCACTTGTCATACGCCCTCAAAGTAGCACTTGTTTAGAGTGAAATCTTGGAATTCCATCGAAAATCTCGTGTCGACCTACGTACCAAAAACAAGAAGGGGAACGACACGAAAGGTACATAGGAAGTTTGGGTGGATAGGTTAGATGATGGTAGGATCAATTACATTGTGTTCCCCCAACCGTTAATATATGTTTCTAGATGTGACATTAGGGGCGTTGTCGGGCGCTGATTTCAGCTCGAACTCAAAACGAAGAGAAGTTTCCAATCCGGCTATGGAATCGAGCTAGACTTTTTTTGTGGTTGTGGAATCAAATGCCTCACCCTAGAGAACGAAATTTAAACAAGTGGACCATTAGAGAGTTTTTCTATGAATCACTTGTTTTTTTTGAGAAACTAAGAATCACTTGTCATACGCCTCAAAGTAGCACTTGTTTAGAGTGAAATCTTTGAATTCCATCGAAAATCTCTTTCGTGTCGACCTACGTACCGAAACAAGAAGGGGAACGACACTAAAAGGTACATAGGAAGTTAGGGTAGATAGGTTAGATGATGGTAGGATCAATTACATTGTGTTCCCCAACCGTTAATATATGTTTCTAGATGTGACATTAGGGCTTGTCGGGCGCTGATTTCAGCTCGAACTCAAAAACGAAGAGAAGTTTCCAATCCGGCTATGGAATCGAGCTAGACTTTTTTTGCTGTTGTGGAATCAAATGCCTCACCCTAGAGAATGTAAATTTTGGACCATTAGAGAGTTTTTCTATGAATCACTTTTTTTTTTTTTTGAGAAACTAAGAATCACTTGTCATACGCCTCAAAGTAGCACTTGTTTAGAGTGAAATCTTGGAATTCCATCGAAAATCTCTCGTGTCGACCTACGTATCGAAACAAGAAGGGGAACGACACCGAAAGGTACATAGGAAGTTTGGGTGGATAGGTTAGATGATGGTAGGATCAATTACATTGTGTTCCCCCAACCGTTAATATATGTTTCTAGATGTGACATTGGGGCTTGCTGGCGCTGATTTCAGCTCGAACTCAAAACGAAGAGAAGTTTCCAATCCGGCTGTGGAATCGAGCTAGACTTTTTTTGCGGTTGTGGAATCAAATGCCTCACCCAAGAGAACGTAAATTTAAACAAGTGGACCATTAGAGAGTTTTTCTATGAATCACTTGTCTTTTTTTTTTTTTTTTTTTTTGAGAAACTAAGAATCACTTGTCATACGCCTCAAAGTAGCACTTGTTTAGAGTGAAATCTTGGAATTCCATCGAAAAATCTCTGTGGTCGACCCACGCATCAAAACAAGAAGGGGAACGACACCTAAAGGTACAAAGGAAGTTAGGGTGGATAGGTTAGATGATGGTAGGATCAATTACATTGTGTTCCCCCAACCGTTAATATATGTTTCTAGATGTGACATTATTTGGCCACTGGCGCTGATTTCAGCTCGAACTCAAAATGAAGAGAAGTTTCCAATCCGCTATGGAATCGAGCTAGACTTTTTTTGCTGTTGTGGAATCAAATGCCTCACCCTAGAGAACGTAAATTTGAACAAGTGGACCATTAGAGAGTTTTTCTATGAATCACTTGTCTTTTTTTTTTTTTTTTTTTTGAGAAACTAAGAATCACTTGTCATACGCCTCAAAGTAGCACTTGTTTAGAGTGAAATCTTGAATTCCATCGAAAATCTCTCGCGGTCGACCTACGTACCGAAACAAGAAGGGGAACGACACGAAAGGTACATAGGAAGTTAGGGATGGATAGGTTAGATGATGGTAGGATCATGTACATTGTGTTCCCAACCGTTAATATATGTTTCTAGATGTGACATTAGGGTTTGTGGGCGCTGATTTCAGCTCGAACTCAAAACGAACTCAAAGAGAAGTGAAATCAATCCGGCTATGGAATCGAGCTAGACTTTTTTGTGGTTGTGGAATCAAATGCCTCACCCTAGAGAACGTAAATTTGAACAAGTGGACCATTAGAGAGTTTTTCTATGAATCACTTGTCTTTTTTTTGAGAAACTAAGAATCACTTGTCATACGCCTCAAAGTAGCACTTGTTTAGAGTGAAATCTTGAATTCCATCGAAAATCTCGTGTCGACCCACGCATCGAAACAAGAAGGGGAACGACACTTGAAAAGGTACATAGGAAGTTTGGGTGGATAGGTTAGATGATGGTAGGATCAATTACATTGTGTTCCCCAACCGTTATATATATGTTTCTAGATGTGACATTAGGGCTTGCTGGCGCCTGATTTCAGCTCGAACTCAAAACAAAAAGAGAAGTTTCCAATCCGGCTATGGAATCGAAGCTAGACTTTTTTTTGGGTTGTGGAATCAAATGCCTCACCCTAGAGAACGTAAATTTGAACAAGTGGACCATTAGAGAGTTTTTCTATGAATCACTTGTCTTTTTTTTTTTTTTTTTTTTTTTTTTTGAGAAACTAAGAATCACTTGTCATACGCCTCAAAGTAGCACTTGTTTAGAGTGAAATCTTGGAATTCCATCGAAAAATCTTCGTGTCGACCTACGTACGGAAACAAGAAGGGGAACCATACCTAAAGGTACATAGGAAGTTAGGGTGGATAGGTTAGATGATGGTAGGATCAATTACATTGTGTTCCCAACCGTTAATATATATGTTTCTAGATGTGACATTAGCTTTGCCGGGCGCTGGATTTCAGCTCGAACTCAAAACAAAGAGAAGTTTCCAATCCGCTATGGAATCGAGCTAGACTTTTTTTGCGGTTGTGGAATCAAATGCCTCACCCTAGAGAACGTAAATTTAAACAAGTGGACCATTAGAGAGTTTTTCTATGAATCACTTTTTTTTTTTTGAGAAACTAAGAATCACTTGTCATACGCCTCAAAGTAGCACTTGTTTAGAGTGAAATCTTGGAATTCCATCGAAAATCTCTGTGTCGACCCACGCACCAAAACAAGAAGGGGAGCGACACGAAAGGTACATAGGAAGTTAGGTGGATAGGTTAGATGATGGTAGGATCAATTACATTGTGTTCCCCAACCGTTAATATATGTTTCTAGATGTGACATTAGGCTTGTCGGGCGCCTGATTTCAGCTCGAACTCAAAACGAAGAGAAGTTTCCAATCCGGCTATGGAATCGAGCTAGACTTTTTTTGCGGTTGTGGAATCAAATGCCTCACCCTAGAGAACGTAAATTTGAACAAGTGGACCATTAGAGAGTTTTTCTATGAATCACTTGTTTTTTTTTTTTGAGAAACTAAGAATCACTTGTCATACGCCTCAAAGTAGCACTTGTTTAGAGTGAAATCTTGGAATTCCATCGAAAAATCTCTGTGTCGACCTAATGCATCGAAACAAGAAGGGGAACAAACACCTAAAAGGTACATAGGAAGTTAGGGTGGATAGGTTAGATGATGGTAGGATCAATTACATTGTGTTCCCCCAACCGTTAATATATGTTTCTAGATGTGACATTAGGACTTGCTGGCGCTGATTTCAGCTCGAACTCAAAACGGAAGAGAAGTTTCCAATCCGGCTATGGAATCGAGCTAGACTTTTTTTTGCGGTTGTGGAATCAAATGCCTCACCCTAGAGAACGTAAATTTAAACAAGTGGACCATTAGAGAGTTTTTCTATGAATCACTTGTTTTTTTTTTTTTTTTTTGAGAAACTAAGAATCACTTGTCATACGCCTCAAAGTAGCACTTGTTTAGAGTGAAATCTTGGAATTCCATCGAAAAATCTCCGTGTCGACCTAAGGCATCGAAACAAGAAGGGGAACGACACCTAAAAGGTACATAGGAAGTTTGGGTGGATAGGTTAGATGATGGTAGGATCAATTACATTGCGTTCCCCAACCGTTAATATATGTTTCTAGATGTGACATTAGGGGTTTGTCGGGCGCCGATTTCAGCTCGAACTCAAAAACAAAGAGAAGTTTCCAATCCCGCTATGGAATCGAGCTAGACTTTTTTTGCGGTTGTGGAATCAAATGCCTCACCCTAGAGAACGTAAATTTGAACAAGTGGACCATTAGAGAGTTTTTCTATGAATCACTTGTCTTTTTTTTTTTTTGAGAAACTAAGAATCACTTGTCATACGCCTCAAAGTAGCACTTGTTTAGAGTGAAATCTTGGAATTCCATCAAAAGTCTCTGTGTCGACCTACGTACCGAAACAAGAAGGGGAACGACACGAAAGGTACATAGGAAGTTTGGGTGGATAGGTTAGATGACGGTAGGATCAATTACGTTGCATTCCCCAACCGTTAATATATGTTTCTAGATGTGACATTAGGTTTGCCGGGCGCCGATTTCAGCTCGAACTCAAAACGAAGAGAAGTTTCCAATCCGCTATGGAATCGAGCTAGACTTTTTTTTTGCGGTTGTGGAATCAAATGCCTCACCCTAGAGAACGTAAATTTAAACAAGTGGACCATTAGAGAGTTTTTCTATGAATCACTTGTCTTTTTTTTTTTTTTTTTTGAGAAACTAAGAATCACTTGTCATACGCTCAAAGTAGCACTTGTTTAGAGTGAAATCTTGAATTCCATCGAAAATCTGCGGTCCACCCACGTACCGAAACAAGAAGGGGAACGACACCGAAAAGGTACATAGGAAGTTGGGGTGGATAGGTTAGATGATGGTAGGATCAATTACATTGTGTTCCCCAACCGTTAATATATGTTTCTAGATGTGACATTAGGGACTTGCTGGGCGCTGGATTTCAGCTCGAACTCAAAACAAAGAGAAGTTTCCAATCCGGCTATGGAATCGAGCTAGACTTTTTTTTGCGGTTGTGGAATCAAATGCCTCACCCTAGAGAACGTAAATTTGAACAAGTGGACCATTAGAGAGTTTTTCTATGAATCACTTGTCTTTTTTTTTTTTGAGAAACTAAGAATCACTTGTCATACGCCTCAAAGTAGCACTTGTTTAGAGTGAAATCTTGGAATTCCATCGAAAATCTCTCGTGTCGACCTACGTATCAAAAACAAGAAGGGGAACGACTGAAAAGGTACATAGGAAGTTACAAGGGTAGATAGGTTAGATGATGGTAGGATCAATTACATTGCGGTTCCCCAACCGTTAATATATGTTTCTAGATGTGACATTAGGGGCCTGCCGGCGCTGATTTCAGCTCGAACTCAAAACGAAGAGAAGTTTCCAATCCGGGCTATGGAATCGAGCTAGACTTTTTTGCGGTTGTGGAATCAAATGCCTCACCCTAGAGAACGAAAATTTAAACAAGTGGACCATTAGAGAGTTTTTCTATGAATCACTTGTCTTTTTTTTTTTCTAAGAATACATACGCCTCAAAGTAGCACTTGTTTAGAGTGAAATCTTGCAATTCCATCGAAAATCTCTCGTGTCGACCTACATTTACCAAAACAAGAAGGGGAACGACACGTAAAAGGTACAAAGGAAGTTAGGTGGATAGGTTAGATGATGGTAGGATCAATTACATTGTGTTTCCCCAACCGTTAATATATGTTTCTAGATGTGACATTAGTTTGCTTGCTGGCGCTGATTTCAGCTCGAACTCAAACGAAGAGAAGTTTCCAATCCAGCTATGGAATCGAGCTAGACTTTTTTTGCGGTTGTGCAATCAAATGCCTCACCCTAGAGAACGTAAATTTGAACAAGTGGACCATTAGAGAGTTTTTCTATGAATCACTTGTCTTTTTTTTTTTTGAGAAACTAAGAATCACTTGTCATACGCCTCAAAGTAGCACTTGTTTAGAGTGAAATCTTGGAATTCCATCGAAAATCTTGTGGTCGACCCACGCATCGAAACAAGAAGGGGAACCACACGAAAGGTACAAAGGAAGTTAGGTGGATAGGTTAGATGATGGTAGGATCAATTACATTGTGTTCCCCAACCATTAATATATGTTTCTAGATGTGACATTAAGGTTTGTTGGCGCTGATTTCAGCTCGAACTCAAAACGAAGAGAAGTTTCCAATCCGGTATGGAATCGAGCTAGACTTTTTTTTGCGGTTGTGGAATCAAATGCCTCACCCTAGAGAACGTAAATTTAAACAAGTGGACCATTAGATGAATCACTTTTTTTTTTTTTTTTTTGAGAAACTATGAATCACTTGTCATACGCCTCAAAGTAGCACTTGTTTTGAGTGAAATCTTGCAATTCCATCGAAAATCTCTGTGTCGACATACGTACCAAAACAAGAAGGGGAACGACACGAAAGGAACAAAGGAAGTTAGGGTGGATAGGTTACATGATGGTAGGATCAATTACATTGCGTTCCCCAACCGTTAATATATGTTTCTAGATGTGACATTAGGGCTTGCCGGGCGCTGATTTCAGCTCGAACTCAAAACGAAGAGAAGTTTTCCAATCCGGCTAGTGGAATCGAAGCCAGACTTTTTTTGCGGTTGTGGAATCAAATGCCTCACCCTAGAGAACGAAAAATTTAAACAAGTGGACCATTAGAGAGTTTTTCTATGAATCACTTTTTGTTTTTTTTGAGAAACTAAGAATCACTTGTCATACGCCTCAAAGTAGCACTTGTTTAGAGTGAAATCTTGGAATTCCATCGAAAATCTCTCGTGTCGACCCACGCATCAAAACAAGAAGGGGAACGACACCTAAAAGGTACAAAGGAAGTTAGGGTGGATAGGTTAGATGATGGTAGGATCAATTACATTGTGTTCCCAACCGTTAATATATGTTTCTAGATGTGACATTAGGGCGTTGCGGGCTGATTTCAGCTCGAACTCAAAACGAAGAGAAGTTTCCAATCCGCTATGGAATCGAGCTAGACTTTTTTGCGGTTTGGAATCAAATGCCTCACCCTAGAGAACGTAAATTTGAACAAGTGGACCATTAGAGAGTTTTTCTATGAATCACTTTTTTTTTTTGAGAAACTAAGAATCACTTGTCATACGCCTCAAAGTAGTACTTGTTTAGAGTGAAATCTTGAATTCCATCAAAAATCTCAGGTGTCGACCTATGTACCGAAACAAGAAGGGGGAACGATTACCGAAAAGTACATAGGAAGTTTGGGTAGATAGGTTAGATGATGGTAGGATCAATTACATTGCATTCCCCAACCGTTAATATATGTTTCTAGATGTGACATTAGGGCCTGCTGGCGCTGATTTCAGCTCGAACTCAAAACAAAGAGAAGCTTCCAATCCGCTATGGAATCGAGCTAGACTTTTTTTGCGGTTGTGGAATCAAATGCCTCACCCTAGAGAACGTAAATTTGAACAAGTGGACCATTAGAGAGTTTTTCTATGAATCACTTGTCTTTTTTTTTTTTTGAGAAACTAAGAATCACTTGTCATACGCCTCAAAGTAGCACTTGTTTAGAGTGAAATCTTGGAATTCCATCAAAAATCTCTCGTGGTTGACCTACGTACCAAAACAAGAAGGGGAACGACACTAAAAGTACATAGGAAGTTAGGTGGATAGGTTAGATGATGGTAGGATCAATTACATTGTGTTCCCCAACCGTTAATATATGTTTCTAGATGTGACATTAGGGCTTGCCGGCGCTGATTTCAGCTCGAACTCAAAACGAAGAGAAGCTTCCAATCCGGCTATGGAATCGAGCTAGACTTTTTTTGCGGTTGTGGAATCAAATGCCTCACCCTAGAGAACGAAATTTAAACAAGTGGACCATTAGAGAGTTTTTCTATGAATCAGTTTTTTTTTTTTGAGAAACTAAGAATCACTTGTCATACGCCTCAAAGTAGCACTTGTTTAGAGTGAAATCTTGGAATTCCATCGAAAATCTACGTGTCGACCGCACGCATAAAAACAAGAAGGGGAACGACACTAAAGGTACAAAGGAAGTTAGGGTGGATAGGTTAGATGATGGTAGGATCAATTACATTGTGTTCCCCAACCGTTAATATATGTTTCTAGATGTGACATTAGGGCTGCCGGGCGTTGATTTCAGCTCGAACTCAAAAACGAAGAGAAGTTTCCAATCCCGCTATGGAATCGAGCTAGACTTTTTTTTTGCGGTTGCTGGAATCAAATGCCTCACCCTAGAGAACGTAAATTTAAACAAGTGGACCATTAGAGAGTTTTTCTATGAATCACTTGTCTTTTGAGAAACTAAGAATCACTTGTCATACGCCTCAAAGTAGCACTTGTTTTGAGTGAAATCTTGGAATTCCATCGAAAATCTCGTGGTCGACGTAGGTATCAAAAACAAGAAGGGGAACGACACGAAAAGGTACAAAGGAAGTTAGGGTGGATAGGTTAGATGATGGTAGGATCAATTACATTGCGTTCCCCCAACCGTTAATATATGTTTCTAGATGTGACATTAGATCCCGGGCGCTGATTTCAGCTCGAACTCAAAACGAAGAGAAGTTTCCAATCCGGCTATGGAATCGAGCTAGACTTTTTTTTGCGGTTGTGGAATCAAATGCCTCACCCTAGAGAACGTAAATTTAAAACAAGTGGACCATTAGAGAGTTTTTCTATGAATCACTTGTCTTTTCTTTTTTTCTAAGAATACGCCTCAAAGTAGCACTTGTTTTGAGTGAAATCTTGAATTCCATGAAAATCTGAGGTCGAAATACGCAATTCAAAACAAGAAGGGAACGACACCAAAGGTACAAAGGAAGTTAGGGTGGATAGGTTAGATGATGGTAGGGATCAATTACATTATCTCCCCAACCGTTAATATATGTTTCTAGATGTGACATTAGTTTGCCGGCGCTGGATTTCAGCTCGAACTCAAAACGAAGAGAAGTTTCCAATCCGGCTATGGAATCGAGCTAGACTTTTTTTGCGGTTGTGGAATCAAATGCCTCACCCTAGAGAACGTAAATTTAAACAAGTGGACCATTAGAGAGTTTTTCTATGAATCACTTTTTTTTTTGAGAAACTAAGAATCACTTGTCATACGCCTCAAAGTAGCACTTGTTTAGAGTGAAATCTTGAATTCCATCGAAAATCTCTCGTGTCGACCTACGTACCAAAAACAAGAAGGGGAACGACATAGGAAAGGTACATAGGAAGTTAGGGTGGATAGGTTAGATGATGGTAGGATCAATTACATTGTGTTCCCCAACCGTTAATATATGTTTCTAGATGTGACATTAGGTTTGAGACATTTGGCGCGATTTCAGCTCGAACTCAAAACGAAGAGAAGTTTCAATCCGGCTATGGAATCGAGCTAGACTTTTTTTGCGGTTGTGGAATCAAATGCCTCACCCTAGAGAACAAATTTGAACAAGTGGACCATTAGAGAGTTTTTCTATGAATCACTTGTCTTTTTTTTTTTTGAGAAACTAAGAATCACTTGTCATACGCCTCAAAGTAGCACTTGTTTAGAGTGAAATCTTGGAATTCCATCAAAAATCTTCGTGTTTCCACCAACGTATCAAAACAAGAAGGGGAACAACACGAAAGGTACATAGGAAGTTAGGGTGGATAGGTTAGATGATGGTAGGATCAATTACATTGTGTTCCCCAAACTGTTAATATATGTTTCTAGATGTGACATTAGACTTGCCGGGCGCCGATTTCAGCTCGAACTCAAAACGAAGAGAAGTTTCCAATCCGGCTATGGAATCGAGCTAGACTTTTTTTTGCGGTTGTGGAATCAAATGCCTCACCCTAGAGAACGTAAATTTAAACAAGTGGACCATTAGAGAGTTTTTCTATGAATCACTTGTATTTTTTTTTTTGAGAAACTAAGAATCACTTGTCATACGCCTCAAAGTAGCACTTGTTTAGAGGTTGAAATCTTGAATTCCATCAAAAATCTTCGTGTCGACCTACGCATCGAAACAAGAAGGGGAATCCAACACCTAAAAGTAGTTTTTTTAGGTGGAATCAAATGTTAGGTAGATAGGTTAGATTCATGAATAGGATCAATTACATTGTGTTCCCCAAGTTTAATATATGTTTCTAGATGTGACATTAGGTACTTGCCGGGCGCTGATTTCAGCTCGAACTCAAAACAAAGAGAAGTTTCCAATCCGGCTATGGAATCGAGCTAGACTTTTTTTTGGTTGTGGAATCAAATGCCTCACCCAAGAGAACGTAGAGAATTTGAACAAGGGACCATTAGAGAGTTTTTCTATGAATCACTTGTTTTTTTTTTTTTGAGAAACTAAGAATCACTTGTCATACGCCTCAAAGTAGCACTTGTTTAGAGTGAAATCTTGGAATTCCATCGAAAAATTCTCACAAGGTCGACTCAAAATCGAAACAAGAAGGGGAACCCTAAAGGTACATAGGAAGTTAGGGTGGATAGGTTAGATGATGGTAGGATCAATTACATTGTGTTCCCCAACCGTTAATATATGTTTCTAGATGTGACATTAGTTTTGCTGGCGCTGATTTCAGCTCGAACTCAAAACGAAGAGAAGTTTCCAATCCGGCTATGGAATCGAGCTAGACTTTTTTGCGGTTGTGGAATCAAATGCCTCACCCTAGAGAATGTAAATTTAAACAAGTGGACCATTAGAGAGTTTTTCTATGAATCACTTCATACCCTCAAAGTAGCACTTTTTTTGAGAAACTATGAATCACTTGTCATACGCCTAAAACAAAAGTAGCACTTGTTTAGAGATGAAGTCTTTGAATTCCATCAAAAATGTTCGTGTCGACCGGCGCTGATTTCAGCTCGAACTCAAACAAAAGAAGGGGAAACACTTTTTTACTGGAATCAAATGGTACATAGGAAGTTTAAACAAGGGTGGATAGGTTAGATGATGTTTAGGATCAATTACATTGTGTTCGACCCCAACCGTTAATATATGTTTCTAGATGTGACATTAGGGCCGGGCGCTATATTTCAGCTCGAACTCAAAACAAAGAGAAGTTTCCAATCCGCTATGGAATCGAGCTAGACTTTTTGCGGTTGTGGAATCAAATGCCTCACCCTAGAGAACGTGAATTTGAACAAGTGGACCATTAGAGAGTTTTTCTATGAATCACTTGTTTTTTTTGAGAAACTAAGAATCACTTGTCATACGCCTCAAAAGTAGTACTTGTTTAGAGTGAAATCTTGAATTCCATCGAAAAATCTCGTGTGTCGACCTACGCACCAAAACAAGAAGGGGAACGACACCTAAAGTACATAGGAAGTTTGGGTAGATAGGTTAGATGATGGTAGGATCAATTACATTGTGTTCCCCAACCGTTAATATATGTTTCTAGATGTGACATTAGGGGGCTGGCGCGAGGATTTCAGCTCGAACTCAAAATGAAGAGAAGTTTCCAATCCGGCTATGGAATCGAAGCTAGACTTTTTTGCGGTTGTGGAATCAAATGCCTCACCCTAGAGAACGTGAAATTTAAACAAGTGGACCATTAGAGAGTTTTTCTATGAATCACTTGTCTTTTTTTTGAGAAAACTAAGAATCACTTGTCATACGCCTCAAAGTAGCACTTGTTTTGAGTGAAATCTTGGAATTCCATCGAAAATCTCTCGTGGTCGACCTACGCATCGAAACAAGAAGGGAACGACACGAAAGGTACATAGGAAGTTGGGTGGATAGGTTAGATGATGGTAGGATCAATTACATTGTGTTCCCCAACCGTTAATATATGTTTCTAGATGTGACATTAGGGCTTGCCGGGCGCTGATTTCAGCTCGAACTCAAAACGAAGAGAAGTTTCCAATCCGCTATGGAATCGAGCTAGACTTTTTTTGCGGTTGTGGAATCAAATGCCTCACCCTAGAGAACGTAAATTTAAACAAGTGGACCATTAGAGAGTTTTCTATGAATCACTTATCTTTTTTTGAGAAACTAAGAATCACTTGTCATACGCCTCAAAGTAGCACTTGTTTAGAGTGAAATCTTGGAATTCCATCGAAAAATCTCCGTGTCGACCTACGCATCAAAAACAAGAAGGGGAACGACACGAAAAGGTACATAGGAAGTTAGGGTGGATAGGTTAGATGATGGTAGGATCAATTACATTTGTTCCCCAACCGTTAATATATGTTTCTAGATGTGACATTAGGGCCTGCTGGCGCTGATTTCAGCTCGAACTCAAAACAAAGAGAAGTTTCCAATCCCATATGGAATCGAGCTAGACTTTTTTGCGGTTGTGGGAATCAAATGCCTCACCCTAGAGAATGTAAATTTGAACAAGTGGACCATTAGAGAGTTTTTTCTATGAATCACTTGTCTTTTTTTTTTTTTTGAGAAACTAAGAATCACTTGTCATACGCCTCAAAGTAGCACTTGTTTAGAGTGAAATCTTGAATTCCATCGAAAATCTCACATTATTCGACCCACGCATCAAACAAGAAGGGGAACGAATACGAAAGGTACAAAGGAAGTTAGGGTGGATAGGTTAGATGATGGTAGGATCAATTACATTGTGTTCCCCAACCATTAATATATGTTTCTAGATGTGACATTAGGCTTGGCTGGCGCCGATTTCAGCTCGAACTCAAACGAAGAGAAGTTTCCAATCCCGGGTATGGAATCGAGCTTGACTTTTTTTTGGTTGTGGAATCAAATGCCTCACCCTAGAGAATAGAATTTAAAAACAAGTGGACCATTAGAGTTTTTTTTCACTTGTCTTTTTTATGAATCACTTGTCATACGCCTCAAAGTAGCACTTGTTTTGAGTGAAATCTTGCAATTCCATCAAAAATCTCTGTGTCGACCTACGTACTCAAAACAAGAAGGGGAACGACACATGAAAGGAACAAAGGAAGTTAGGTGGATAGGTTAGATGATGGTAGGATCAATTACATTGCGTTCCCCAACCGTTAATATATGTTTCTAGATGTGACATTAGGGCTTCCGGGCGCTGATTTCAGCTCGAACTCAAAACGAAGAGAAGTTTCCAACCGCTGTGGAATCGAGCTAGACTTTTTTTGCGATTTTGTGGAATCAAATGCCTCACCCTAGAGAACGAAAAATTTGAAACAAGTGGACCATTAGAGAGTTTTTCTATGAATCACTTGCTTTTTTTTTTTTTTGAGAAACTAAGAATCACTTGTCATACGCCTCAAAGTAGTACTTGTTTAGAGTGAAGTCTTGGAATTCCATCGAAAACGTTCGACCTACCATCGAAAAACAAGAAGGGGAACGACACGAAAAGGTACATAGGAAGTTAGGGTAGATAGGTTAGATGATGGTAGGATCAATTACATTGCGTTCCCCAACCGTTAATATAATTTTCTAGATGTGACATTAGGGTCATTGGCGCTGATTTCAGCTCGAACTCAAAACGAAGAGAAGTTTCCAATCCGGCTATGGAATCGAGCTAGACTTTTTTGCGGTTGTGGAATCAAATGCCTCACCCTAGAGAACGTAAATTTAAACAAGTGGACCATTAGAGAGTTTTTCTATGAATCACTTGTCTTGAGAAACTAAGAATACGCCTCAAAGTAGCACTTGTTTAGAGTGAAATCTTGGAATTCCATCGAAAATCTCCGTGGTCAACCTACGTGCACTCAAAACAAGAAGGGAACCACACTAAAGGTACAAAGGAAGTTAGGGTGGATAGGTTAGATGATGGTAGGATCAATTACATTGTGTTCCCCAACCGTTAATATATGTTTCTAGATGTGACATCAAGGCAGACTGGGCGCTTGATTTCAGCTCGAACTCAAAACGAAGAGAAGTTTCCAATCGGCTATGGAATCGAGCTAGACTTTTTTTGCGGTTGTGGAATCAAATGCCTCACCCTAGAGAATGTAAATTTAAACAAGTGGACCATTAGAGAGTGAATTTTCTTTTTTTTTTTTGAGAAATGAATCACTTGTCATACGCCTCAAAGTAGCACTTGTTTAGAGTGAAATCTTGGAATTCCATCGAAAATCTCTGTGTCGACGACAATGCAGGAAACAAGAAGGGAAACGACACGAAAGGTACATAGGAAGTTAGGGTGGATAGGTTAGATGATGGTAGGATCAATTACATTTGTTCCCCAACTGTTAATATATGTTTCTAGATGTGACATTAGGACTTTCTTGGCGCTGATTTCAGCTCGAACTCAAAACGAAGAGAAGTTTCCAATCCGGCTATGGAATCGAGCTAGACTTTTTTTGCGGTTGTGGAATCAAATGCCTCACCCTAGAGAACGTAAATTTAAACAAGTGGACCATTAGAGAGTTTTTCTATGAATTTTCTGAGAAACTAAGAATCACTTGTCATACGCCTCAAAGTAGCACTTGTTTTGAGGAAATCTTGCAATTCCATCGAAAATCTACGTGTCGACCTACGCACCAAAAACAAGAAGGGGAACGACACGAAAGGTACAAAGGAAGTTAGGGTAGATAGGTTAGATGATGGTAGGATCAATTACATTGCGTTCCCCAACCGTTAATATATGTTTCTAGATGTGACATTAGGGCTGGCCTGGCGCTGATTTCAGCTCGAACTCAAAACGAAGAGAAGTTTCCAATCCGGCTATGGAATCGAGCTAGACTTTTTTTTGCTTGGTTGTGGAATCAAATGCCTCACCCTAGAGAACGAATTTGAACAAGTGGACCATTAGAGAGTTTTTCTATGAATCACTTATCTTTTTTTTTTTTTTTTTTTTTTTTTGAGAAACTAAGAATCACTTGTCATACGCCTCAAAGTAGCACTTGTTTAGAGTGAAATCTTGGAATTCCATCGAAAATCTACGTGTCGACCCAACCATCAAAACAAGAAGGGAAGCGACACGAAAAGTACATCAGAAGTTAGGGTGGATAGGTTAGATGATGGTAGGATCAATTACATTGCGTTCCCCAACCGTTAATATAATTTTCTAGATGTGACTTTGAGAAACTAAGAATCACTGGCGCTGATTTCAGCTCGAACTCAAAACAAAGAGAAGTTTCCAATCCCGCTATGGAGGGGAATCGAAGCTAGACTTTTTTTGCGGTTGTGGAATCAAATGCCTCACCCAAGAGTACGTAAATTTAAACAAGTGGACCATTAGAGAGTTTTTCTATGAATCACTTGTTTTTTTTTTTTGAGAAACTAAGAATCACTTGTCATACGCTTCAAAGTAGCACTTGTTTAGAGTGAAATCTTGAATTCCATCGAAAATCTCTATGTCGAGCTACGTGCCAAAACAAGAAGGGGAGCGACACGAAAGGTACAAAGGAAGTTAGGGTGGATAGGTTAGATGATGGTAGGATCAATTACATTACGTTCCCCAACCGTTAATATATGTTTCTAGATGTGACATTAGGGCTTGCTGGCGCTGATTTCAGCTCGAACTCAAAACGAAGAGAAGTTTCCAATCCCGGCTATGGAATCGAAGCTAGACTTTTTTTGCGGTTGTGGAATCAAATGCCTCACCCTAGAGAACGTAAATTTAAACAAGTGGACCATTAGAGAGTTTTCTATGAATCACTTGTCTTTTTTGAGAAACTAAGAATCATGTCATACGCCTCAAAGTAGCAGTTTTGTTTAGAGTGAAATCTTGGAATTCCATCGTTAAAAATCTAGATGTGACATTAGGGTCGAGCCTACGAACTCAAAACAAGAAGGGGAACGACACGAAAGGTACAAAGGAATTTAGGGTGGATAGGTTAGATGATGGTAGGATCAATTACATTGCGTTCCCCAACCGTTAATATATATGTTTCTAGATGTGACATTAGGTACATAGGTTAGATGACATTAGCGCTGGCACCGATTTCAGCTCGAACTCAAAACAAGAGAAGTTTCCAATCCGGCTATGGAATCGAGCTAGACTTTTTGCGGTTGTGGAATCAAATGCCTCACCCTAGAGAACGTAAATTTAAACAAGTGGACCATTAGAGTTTTTCTATGAATCACTTTTTTTTTTGAGAAACTAAGAATCACTTGTCATACGCCTCAAAGTAGCACTTGTTTAGAGTGAAATCTTGGAATTCCATCGAAAATCTCTCGTGTCGACCTACGTATCGAAACAAGAAGGGGAACGATATGAAAGGTACATCGGAAGTTAGGGTAGATAGGTTAGATGATGGTAGGATCAATTACATTGCGTTCCCCAACCGTTAATATAATTTTCTAGATGTGACATTAGGGCTGGCGGCGCTGATTTCAGCTCGAACTCAAAACGAAGAGAAGCTTCCAATCCGGCTATGGAATCGAGCTAGACTTTTTTTTACGGTTGTGGAATCAAATGCCTCACCCTAGAGAACGTAAATTTAAACAAGTGGACCATTAGAGAGTTTTTCTATGAATCACTTGTCTTTTTTTTTTTTTGAGAAACTATGAATCACTTGTCATACGCCTCAAAGTAGCACTTGTTTAGAGTGAAATCTTGGAATTCCATCGAAAATCTCGGTCGACCTACGCACCAAACAAGAAGGAACGACACGAAAGGTACAAGGAAGTTAGGGTAGATAGGTTAGATGATGGTAGGATCAATTACATTGCATTCCCCAACCGTTAATATATGTTTCTAGATGTGACATTAAGGCTATCGGGCGCTGATTTCAGCTCGAACTCAAAACAAAGAGAAGTTTCCAATCCGGCTATGGAATCGAGCTAGACTTTTTTGCGGTTGTGGAATCAAATGCCTCACCCTAGAGAATGTAAATTTAAACAAGTGGACCATTAGAGAGTTTTTCTATGAATCACTTGCCTTTTTTTGAGAAACTAAGAATCACTTGTCATACGCCTCAAAGTAGCACTTGTTTAGAGTGAAATCTTGGAATTCCATCGAAAATCTACGTGTCGACTCACGTCATCCGAAACAAGAAGGGGAACGACACTAAAAGGTACAAAGGAAGTTTGGGTGGATAGGTTAGATGATGGTAGGATCAATTACATTGTGTTCCCCAACCGTTAATATATGTTTCTAGATGTGACATTAGGGTTCTGTCGGGCGCTTGATTTCAGCTCGAACTCAAAACGAAGAGAAGTTTCCAATCCGGCTATGGAATCGAAGCTAGACTTTTTTTTTGCGGTTGTGGAATCAAATGCCTCACCCTAGAGAACGTAAATTTAAACAAGTGGACCATTAGAGAGTTTTTTTGAATCTTTGTCTTTTTTTTTGAGAAACTAAGAATCACTTGTCATACGCCTCAAAGTAGCACTTGTTTAGAGTGAAATCTTGGAATTCCATCAAAATCTCGTGCGGTCGACCTACGCACCAAAACAAGAAGGGGAACGACACGAAAAGTACATAGGAAGTTAGGGTGGATAGGTTAGATGATGGTAGGGATCAATTACATTGCGTTCCCCCAACCGTTAATATATGTTTCTAGATGTGACATTAGGGCCTGCTGGCGCTGATTTCAGCTCGAACTCAAAACGAAGAGAAGTTTCCAATCCGGCTATGGAATCGAGCTAGACTTTTTTTAGGTTGTGGAATCAAATGCCTCACCCTAGAGAATGTAAATTTAAACAAGTGGACCATTAGAGAGTATGAATTTTCTTTTTTTGAGAAATAAGAATCACTTGTCATACGCCTCAAAGTAGCACTTGTTTAGAGTGAAATCTTGGAATTCCATCGAAAATCTTCAGGTCGACCCACGCATCAAAACAAGAAGGGGGAACGAAATAAAGGTACAAAGGAAGTTTGGGTGGATAGGTTAGATGATGGTAGGATCAATTACATTGCGTTCCCCAACCGTTAATATATGTTTCTAGATGTGACATCAACACTGGTGAGGCGCCGATTTCAGCTCGAACTCAAAACGAAGAGAAGTTTCCAATCCGCTATGGAATCGAGCTAGACTTTTTTTTTTGCGGTTGTGGAATCAAATGCCTCACCCTAGAGAACGTAAATTTAAACAAGTGGACCATTAGAGAGTTTTTCTATGAATCACTTGTCTTTTTTTTTTTTTTTTGAGAAACTAAGAATCACTTGTCATACGCCTCAAAGTAGCACTTGTTTAGAGTGAAATCTTGGAATTCCATCGAAAATCTCTGGTGTCGACGCACGTACTCAAAAACAAGAAGGGGAACGACACGAAAGGTACATAGGAAGTTAGGGTGGATAGGTTAGATGATGGTAGGATCAATTACATTGCGTTCCCCAACCGTTAATATATGTTTCTAGATGTGACATTAGGGCTTGCTGGGCGCTGATTTCAGCTCGAACTCAAAAACAAAGAGAAGTTTCCAATCCGGCTTTGGAATCGAGCTAGACTTTTTTTTTGCGGTTGTGGAATCAAATGCCTCACCCAAGAGAACAATAAAATTTAAAACAAGTGGACCATTAGAGAGTTTTTCTATGAATCACTTGTTATCTTTTTTGAGAAACTAAGAATCACTTGTCATACGCCTCAAAGTAGTACTTGTTTAGAGTGAAATCTTGAATTCCATCAAAAAATCTCTCGTGTCGACCTACGTGCATCAAAACAAGAAGGGGAACGACACGAAAAAGGTACATAGGAAGTTAGGGTAGATAGGTTAGATGATGGTAGGATCAATTACATTGCGTTCCCCAACCGTTAATATAATTTTCTAGATGTGACATTAGGTTGTCGGCGCTGATTTCAGCTCGAACTCAAAACGAAGAGAAGCTTCCAATCCGGCTATGGAATCGAGCTAGACTTTTTTGCGGTTGTGGAATCAAATGCCTCACCCTAGAGAACGTAAATTTAAACAAGTGGACCATTAGAGAGTTTTTCTATGAATCACTTGTCTTTTTTTTTTTTTGAGAAACTAAGAATCACTTGTCATACGCCTCAAAGTAGCACTTGTTTAGAGTGAAATCTTGGAATTCCATCAAAAATCTGACTGTGTCGGTTTACCTCATTTACTCAAAACAAGAAGGGGAACGACACCGAAAGGTACAAAGGAAGTTTGGGTAGATAGGTTAGATGATGACCATTAGGGATCAATTACATTGCATTCCCCAACCGTTAATATATGTTTCTAGATGTGACATTAGGGCTGCCGGCGCTGATTTCAGCTCGAACTCAAAACAAAGAGAAGTTTCCAATCCGGCTATGGAATCGAAGCTAGACTTTTTGCGGTTGTGGAATCAAATGCCTCACCCTAGAGAACGTAAATTTAAACAAGTGGACCATTAGAGAGTTTTTCTATGAATCACTTTTCTTTTTTTGAGAAACTAAGAATCACTTGTCATACGCCTCAAAGTAGCACTTGTTTAGAGTGAAATCTTGGAATTCCATCGAAAATCTACGCGGTCGACCTACGCATCAAACAAGAAGGGGAACCACACGAAAGGTACATAGGAAGTTAGGGTGGATAGGTTAGATGATGGTAGGATCAATTACATTGTGTTCCCCAACCATTAATATATGTTTCTAGATGTGACATTAGGGCTTCGGCGCTGATTTCAGCTCGAACTCAAAAATGAAGAGAAGTTTCCAATCCGGCTATGGAATCGAGCTAGACTTTTTTTGCGGTTGTGGAATCAAATGCCTCACCCTAGAGAACGTAAATTTGAACAAGTGGACCATTAGAGAGTTTTTCTATGAATCACTTGTCTTTTTTTTTTTGAGAAACTAAGAATCACTTGTCATACGCCTCAAAGTAGCACTTGTTTAGAGTGAAATCTTGGAATTCCATCGAAAATCTGCAGTAATCGACCACGCACGAAAAACAAGAAGGGGAACGACAAGAAAAGGTACATAGGAAGTTTGGGATGGATAGGTTAGATGATGGTAGGATCAATTACATTGTGTTCCCCAACCGTTAATATATGTTTCTAGATGTGACATTAGGGTTTCTTGGCGCTGATTTCAGCTCGAACTCAAAACGAAGAGAAGTTTCCAATCCGGCTATGGAATCGAAGCTAGACTTTTTTGCGGTTGTGGAATCAAATGCCTCACCCTAGAGAACGTAAATTTAAACAAGTGGACCATTAGAGAGTTTTTCTTTGAATCACTTATCTTTTTTTTTTGAGAAACTATGCATCACTTGTCATACGCCTCAAAGTAGCACTTGTTTAGAGTGAAATCTTGGAATTCCATCGAAAATCTTCAGGTCGACGTACGTATCAAAAACAAGAAGGGGAACGACACGAAAGGTACAAAGGAAGTTAGGTGGATAGGTTAGATGATGGTAGGATCAATTACATTGTGTTCCCAACCGTTAATATATGTTTCTGGATGTGACATTAGGGCTTGTTGGCGCTGATTTCAGCTCGAACTCAAAACGAAGAGAAGTTTCCAATCCGGCTATGGAATCGAGCTCGACTTTTTTTGCGGTTGTGGAATCAAATGCCTCACCCTAGAGAACGTAAATTTGAACAAGTGGACCATTAGAGAGTTTTTCTATGAATCACTTGTCTTTTTTTTTTTGAGAAACTAAGAATCACTTGTCATACGCCTCAAAGTAGCACTTGTTTAGAGTGAAATCTTGGAATTCCATCGAAAATCTGTGGTCGACCTACGCACCGAAACAAGAAGGGGAACGATACGAAAGGTACATAGGAAGTTAGGGTAGATAGGTTAGATGATGGTAGGATCAATTACATTGCGTTCCCCAACCGTTAATATATGTTTCTAGATGTGACATTAGGCTTGCTGGCGCTGATTTCAGCTCGAACTCAAAACGAAGAGAAGTTTCCAATCCGGCTATGGAATCGAAGCTAGACTTTTTTTGCGGTTGTGGAATCAAATGCCTCACCCTAGAGAACGTAAATTTGAACAAGTGGACCATTAGAGAGTTTTTCTATGAATCACTTGTCTTTTTTTTTTTTGAGAAACTAAGAATCACTTGTCATACGCCTCAAAGTAGCACTTGTTTAGAGTGAAATCTTGGAATTCCATCGAAAATCTACGGTCGACCTACGTACCGAAACAAGAAGGGGAACGACACTAAAGGTACATAGGAAGTTTGGGTAGATAGGTTAGATGATGGTAGGATCAATTACATTGTGTTCCCCAACCGTTAATATATGTTTCTAGATGTGACATTAGGCGCTCTTTGGCGCTGATTTCAGCTCGAACTCAAAACAAAGAGAAGTTTCCAATCGGCTATGGAATCGAGCTAGACTTTTTTTGCGGTTGTGGAATCAAATGCCTCACCCTAGAGAACACAAATTTGAACAAGTGGACCATTAGAGAGTTTTTCTATGAATCACTTGTCTTTTTTTTTGAGAAACTAAGAATCACTTGTCATACGCCTCAAAGTAGCACTTGTTTAGAGTGAAATCTTGGAATTCCATCGAAAAATCTGGTTTCGACCTACGCATCGAAACAAGAAGGGAACGACACGAAAAGTACATAGGAAGTTAGGGTAGATAGGTTAGATGATGGTAGGATCAATTACATTGTGTTCCCCAACCGTTAATATATGTTTCTAGATGTGACATTAGGGCTGCGGCGCTGATTTCAGCTCGAACTCAAAACGAAGAGAAGTTTCCAATCCGGCTATGGAATCGAGCTAGACTTTTTTTTTGCGGTTGTGGAATCAAATGCCTCACCCTAGAGAACGTAAATTTGAACAAGTGGACCATTAGAGAGTTTTTCTATGAATCACTTGTCTTTTTTTTTTTTGAGAAACTAAGAATCACTTGTCATACGCCTCAAAGTAGCACTTGTTTAGAGTGAAATCTTGGAATTCCATCAAAAATCTTGTGTCGACCTAACGCATCGAAACAAGAAGGGGAACGAAAATTTAAAAGTACATAGGAAGTTAGGGTGGATAGGTTAGATGATGGTAGGATCAATTACATTGTGTTCCCCAACCGTTAATATATGTTTCTAGATGTGACATTAGGGGCCGCCGGGCGCTGATTTCAGCTCGAACTCAAAACAAAGAGAAGTTTCCAATCCGGCTATGGAATCGAGCTAGACTTTTTTGCGGTTGTGGAATCAAATGCCTCACCCTAGAGAACGTAAATTTGAACAAGTGGACCATTAGAGAGTTTTTCTATGAATCACTTGTCTTTTTTTTTTTTGAGAAACTAAGAATCACTTGTCATACGCCTCAAAGTAGCACTTGTTTAGAGTGAAATCTTGGAATTCCATCAAAAATCTCTGTGTCGACCTACGTACCGAAACAAGAAGGGGAACGACACGAAAAGTACATAGGAAGTTAGGGTAGATAGGTTAGATGATGGTAGGATCAATTACATTGCGTTCCCCAACCGTTAATATATGTTTCTAGATGTGACATTAGGGCCTGCTGGCGCTGATTTCAGCTCGAACTCAAAACGAAGAGAAGTTTCCAATCCGGCTATGGAATCGAGCTAGACTTTTTTTGCGGTTGTGGAATCAAATGCCTCACCCTAGAGAACGTAAATTTGAACAAGTGGACCATTAGAGAGTTTTTTTCTATGAATCACTTGTCTTTTTTTTTTTTTTTGAGAAACTAAGAATCACTTGTCATACGCCTCAAAGTAGCACTTGTTTAGAGTGAAATCTTGGAATTCCATCGAAAATCTCTCGTGTCGACCTACGTGCCGAAACAAGAAGGGGAACGACACGAAAAGGTACATAGGAAGTTAGGGTAGATAGGTTAGATGATGGTAGGATCAATTACATTGTGTTCCCCAACCGTTAATATATGTTTCTAGATGTGACATTATTAGGGCTTGTTGGCGCTGATTTCAGCTCGAACTCAAAACAAAGAGAAGTTTCCAATCCGGCTATGGAATCGAGCTAGACTTTTTTGCGGTTGTGGAATCAAATGCCTCACCCAAGAGTACGTAAATTTAAACAAGTGGACCATTAGAGAGTTTTTCTATGAATCACTTGTCTTTTTTTTTTGAGAAACTAAGAATCACTTGTCATACGCCTCAAAGTAGCACTTGTTTAGAGTGAAATCTTGGAATTCCATCGAAAATCTATGTCGACCCACGCATCAAACAAGAAGGGGAACGACACGAAAGGTACATAGGAAGTTAGGGTGGATAGGTTAGATGATGGTAGGATCAATTACATTGTGTTCCCCAACCGTTAATATATGTTTCTAGATGTGACATTAGGGCCTGCTGGCGCTGATTTCAGCTCGAACTCAAAACAAAGAGAAGTTTCCAATCCGGCTATGGAATCGAGCTAGACTTTTTTTGCGGTTGTGGAATCAAATGCCTCACCCTAGAGAACGTAAATTTAAACAAGTGGACCATTAGAGAGTTTTTCTATGAATCACTTGTCTTTTTTTTTGAGAAACTAAGAATCACTTGTCATACGCCTCAAAGTAGCACTTGTTTAGAGTGAAATCTTGGAATTCCATCAAAAATCTCTGTGTCGACCTACGTACCGAAACAAGAAGGGGAACAAAACGAAAAGTACATAGGAAGTTTGGGTGGATAGGTTAGATGATGGTAGGATCAATTACATTGCGTTCCCAACCGTTAATATATGTTTCTAGATGTGACATTAGGGCTGCCGGGCTTGATTTCAGCTCGAACTCAAAACGAAGAGAAGTTTCCAATCCCGCTATGGAATCGAAGCTAGACTTTTTGCGGTTGTGGAATCAAATGCCTCACCCTAGAGAACGTAAATTTAAACAAGTGGACCATTAGAGAGTTTTTCTATGAATCACTTGTCTTTTTTTTGAGAAACTAAGAATCACTTGTCATAGGCCTCAAAGTAGCACTTGTTTAGAGTGAAATCTTGGAATTCCATCGAAAATCTCTCGCGGTCGACCTAGGTACTATGAATCAAACAAGAAGGGGAACGACACGAAAGGTACATAGGAAGTTAGGGTGGATAGGTTAGATGATGGTAGGATCAATTACATTGTGTTCCCCAACCGTTAATATATGTTTCTAGATGTGACATTAGGGCCGGGCGCTGATTTCAGCTCGAACTCAAAACGAAGAGAAGTTTCCAATCCGGCTATGGAATCGAGCTAGACTTTTTTTGCGGTTGTGGAATCAAATGCCTCACCCTAGAGAACGAAAAATTTGAACAAGTGGACCATTAGAGAGTTTTTCTATGAATCACTTATCTTTTTTGAGAAACTAAGAATCACTTGTCATACGCCTCAAAGTAGTACTTGTTTAGAGTGAAATCTTGGAATTCCATCGAAAATCTACGTGTCGACCTACGCATTTAAAACAAGAAGGGGAACGACACGAAAAAGTACATCGGAAGTTAGGGTAGATAGGTTAGATGATGGTAGGATCAATTACATAGCGTTCCCCAACCGTTAATATAATTTTCTAGATGTGACATTAGGGCTTTCTTGGCGCTGATTTCAGCTCGAACTCAAAAACGAAGAGAAGCTTCCAATCCGGCTATGGAATCGAGCTAGACTTTTTTTGCGGTTGTGGAATCAAATGCCTCACCCTAGAGAACGTAAATTTGAACAAGTGGACCATTAGAGAGTTTTTCTATGAATCACTTGTTTTTTTTTTGAGAAACTAAGAATCACTTGTCATACGCCTCAAAGTAGCACTTGTTTAGAGTGAAATCTTGGAATTCCATCGAAAATCAAAGCTATGGTCGTGTCGACCTACGCATGCAAAACAAGAAGGGGAACGACACCGAAAAGTACAAAGGAAGTTTGGGTAGATAGGTTAGATGATGGCAGGATCAATTACATTGCATTCCCCAACCGTTAATATATGTTTCTAGATGTGACATTAGGGCCTGCTGGCGCTGATTTCAGCTCGAACTCAAAACAAAGAGAAGTTTCCAATCCGGCTATGGAATCGAGCTAGACTTTTTTTGCGGTTGTGGAATCAAATGCCTCACCCAAGAGAACGTAAATTTAAACAAGTGGACCATTAGAGAGTTTTTCTATGAATAACTTGTCTTTTTTTTTTTTTTGAGAAACTAAGAATCACTTGTCATACGCCTCAAAGTAGCACTTGTTTAGAGTGAAATCTTGGAATTCCATCGAAAATCTCTGTGTCGACCTACGTACCGAAACAAGAAGGGGAACGACACGAAAGGTACATAGGAAGTTAGGGTGGATAGGTTAGATGATGGTAGGATCAATTACATTGTGTTCCCCAACCGTTAATATATGTTTCTAGATGTGACATTAGGTTTCCAATCCTTGGCGCTGATTTCAGCTCGAACTCAAAACTAAGAGAAGTTTCCAATCCGGCTATGGAATCGAGCTAGACTTTTTTTGCGGTTGTGGAATCAAATGCCTCACCCTAGAGAACGTAAATTTGAACAAGTGGACCATTAGAGAGTTTTTCTATGAATCACTTGTCTTTTTTTTTTTTGAGAAACTAAGAATCACTTGTCATACGCCTCAAAGTAGCACTTGTTTAGAGTGAAATCTTGGAATTCCATCGAAAATCTCTAATGGTCGACCTACGTACCGAAACAAGAAGGGGGAACGACACGAAAGGTACATAGGAAGTTTGGGTGGATAGGTTAGATGATGGTAGGATCAATTACATTGTGTTCCCCAACCGTTAATATATGTTTCTAGATGTGACATTAGGGCTTGCCGGCGCTGATTTCAGCTCGAACTCAAAACAAAGAGAAGTTTCCAATCCGGCTATGGAATCGAGCTAGACTTTTTTTGCGGTTGTGGAATCAAATGCCTCACCCTAGAGAACGTAAATTTGAACAAGTGGACCATTAGAGAGTTTTTCTATGAATCACTTGTCTTTTTTTTTTGAGAAACTAAGAATCACTTGTCATACGCCTCAAAGTAGCACTTGTTTAGAGTGAAATCTTGGAATTCCATCGAAAATCTCTGTGTCGACCTACGTACCGAAACAAGAAGGGGAACGACACGAAAGGTACATAGGAAGTTAGGATGGATAGGTTAGATGATGGTAGGATCAATTACATTGTGTTCCCCAACCGTTAATATATGTTTCTAGATGTGACATTAGGGCTTGTTGGCGCTGATTTCAGCTCGAACTCAAAACAAAGAGAAGTTTCCAATCCGGCTATGGAATCGAGCTAGACTTTTTTTGCGGTTGTGGAATCAAATGCCTCACCCTAGAGAACGTAAATTTGAACAAGTGGACCATTAGAGAGTTTTTCTATGAATCACTTGTCTTTTTTTTTGAGAAACTAAGAATCACTTGTCATACGCCTCAAAGTAGCACTTGTTTTAGAGTGAAATCTTGGAATTCCATCAAAAATCTACGTGTCGACCTACGCACCAAAAACAAGAAGGGGAACGACACTAAAGGTACATAGGAAGTTAGGGTGGATAGGTTAGATGATGGTAGGATCAATTACATTGTGTTCCCCAACCGTTAATATATGTTTCTAGATGTGACATTAGGGCTTCTTTGGCGCTGATTTCAGCTCGAACTCAAAACGAAGAGAAGTTTCCAATCCGGCTATGGAATCGAGCTAGACTTTTTTTGCGGTTGTGGAATCAAATGCCTCACCCTAGAGAACGTAAATTTGAACAAGTGGACCATTAGAGAGTTTTTCTATGAATCACTTGTCTTTTTTTTTTTTGAGAAACTAAGAATCACTTGTCATACGCCTCAAAGTAGTACTTGTTTAGAGTGAAATCTTGGAATTCCATCGAAAATCTCTGTGTCGACCTACGTACCAAAACAAGAAGGGGAACGACACAAAAAAGGTACATCGGAAGTTAGGGTAGATAGGTTAGATGATGGTAGGATCAATTACATTGTGTTCCCCAACCGTTAATATAATTTTCTAGATGTGACATTAGGGGCTTCTTTGGCGCTGATTTCAGCTCGAACTCAAAACAAAGAGAAGTTTCCAATCCGGCTATGGAATCGAGCTAGACTTTTTTTGCGGTTGTGGAATCAAATGCCTCACCCTAGAGAACGTAAATTTGAACAAGTGGACCATTAGAGAGTTTTTCTATGAATCACTTGTCTTTTTTTTTTTTTTGAGAAACTAAGAATCACTTGTCATACGCCTCAAAGTAGCACTTGTTTAGAGTGAAATCTTGGAATTCCATCAAAAAATCTCGTGTCGACCTACGCATCAAAAACAAGAAGGGAACGACACTAAAAGTACATAGGAAGTTTGGGTAGATAGGTTAGATGATGGTAGGATCAATTACATTGCATTCCCCAACCGTTAATATATGTTTCTAGATGTGACATTAGGGCCTGCTGGCGCTGATTTCAGCTCGAACTCAAAACAAAGAGAAGTTTCCAATCCGGCTATGGAATCGAGCTAGACTTTTTTTGCGGTTGTGGAATCAAATGCCTCACCCAAGAGTACGTAAATTTAAACAAGTGGACCATTAGAGAGTTTTTCTATGAATAACTTGTCTTTTTTTTTTGAGAAACTAAGAATCACTTGTCATACGCCTCAAAGTAGTACTTGTTTAGAGTGAAATCTTGGAATTCCATCAAAAATCTCTGTGTCGACCTACGTACCGAAACAAGAAGGGGAACGACACGAAAGGTACATAGGAAGTTAGGGTGGATTGGTTAGATGATGGTAGGATCAATTACATTGTGTTCCCCAACCGTTAATATATGTTTCTAGATGTGACATTAGGGCTTGCTGGCGCTGATTTCAGCTCGAACTCAAAACGAAGAGAAGTTTCCAATCCGGCTATGGAATCGAGCTAGACTTTGTTTGCGGTTGTGGAATCAAATGCCTCACCCTAGAGAACGTAAATTTGAACAAGTGGACCATTAGAGAGCTTTCTATGAATCACTTGTCTTTTTTTTTTGAGAAACTAAGAATCACTTGTCATACGCCACAAAGTAGCACTTGTTTAGAGTGAAGTCTTGGAATTCCATCGAAAATCTCTCGTAATGGAGCCTACGTGCCGAAACAAGAAGGGGAACGACACGAAAAGGTACATAGGAAGTTTGGGTGGATAGGTTAGATGATGGTAGGATCAATTACATTGCGTTCCCCAACCGTTAATATATGTTTCTAGATGTGACATTAGGGCTTGCTGGCGCTGATTTCAGCTCGAACTCAAAACGAAGAGAAGTTTCCAATCCGGCTATGGAATCGAGCTAGACTTTTTTTGCGGTTGTGGAATCAAATGCCTCACCCTAGAGAACGTAAATTTAAACAAGTGGACCATTAGAGAGTTTTTCTATGAATCACTTGTCTTTTTTTTTTGAGAAACTAAGAATCACTTGTCATACGCCTCAAAGTAGCACTTGTTTAGAGTGAAATCTTGGAATTCCATCAAAATCTCTCGTGTCGACGCACGTGCGAAAAACAAGAAGGGGGAACGACACGAAAGGTACATAGGAAGTTAGGGGTGGATAGGTTAGATGATGGTAGGATCAATTACATTGTGTTCCCCAACCGTTAATATATGTTTCTAGATGTGACATTAGGGCTTGCTGGCGCTGATTTCAGCTCGAACTCAAAACGAAGAGAAGTTTCCAATCCGGCTATGGAATCGAGCTAGACTTTTTTTTGCGGTTGTGGAATCAAATGCCTCACCCTAGAGAACGTAAATTTGAACAAGTGGACCATTAGAGAGTTTTTCTATGAATCACTTATCTTTTTTTTGAGAAACTAAGAATCACTTGTCATACGCCTCAAAGTAGTACTTGTTTAGAGTGAAATCTTGGAATTCCATCGAAAATCTCTGTGTCGACCTACGTACCGAAACAAGAAGGGGAACGACACGAAAAGTACATCGGAAGTTAGGGTAGATAGGTTAGATGATGGTAGGATCAATTACATTGCGTTCCCCAACCGTTAATATAATTTTCTAGATGTGACATTAGGGCCTGCTGGCGCTGATTTCAGCTCGAACTCAAAACGAAGAGAAGCTTCCAATCCGGCTATGGAATCGAGCTAGACTTTTTTTGCGGTTGTGGAATCAAATGCCTCACCCTAGAGAACGTAAATTTGAACAAGTGGACCATTAGAGAGTTTTTCTATGAATCACTTGTCTTTTTTTTTGAGAAACTAAGAATCACTTGTCATACGCCTCAAAGTAGCACTTGTTTAGAGTGAAATCTTGGAATTCCATCGAAAATCTCTGTGTCGACCTACGTACCGAAACAAGAAGGGGAACGACACGAAAAGTACATACGAAGTTTGGGTAGATAGGTTAGATGATGGCAGGATCAATTACATTGCATTCCCCAACCGTTAATATATGTTTCTAGATGTGACATTAGGGCTGCTGGCGCTGATTTCAGCTCGAACTCAAAACAAAGAGAAGTTTCCAATCCGGCTATGGAATCGAGCTAGACTTTTTTTGCGGTTGTGGAATCAAATGCCTCACCCTAGAGAACGTAAATTTAAACAAGTGGACCATTAGAGAGTTTTTCTATGAATCACTTTTTTTTTTTGAGAAACTAAGAATCACTTGTCATACGCCTCAAAGTAGCACTTGTTTAGAGTGAAATCTTGGAATTCCATCGAAAATCTGCGTGTCGACCTACGCATCAAAAACAAGAAGGGGAACGACACGAAAGGTACATAGGAAGTTAGGGTGGATAGGTTAGATGATGGTAGGATCAATTACATTGTGTTCCCCAACCGTTAATATATGTTTCTAGATGTGACATTAGGGCTTCTTTGGCGCTGATTTCAGCTCGAACTCAAAACAAAGAGAAGTTTCCAATCCGGCTATGGAATCGAGCTAGACTTTTTTTTGCGGTTGTGGAATCAAATGCCTCACCCTAGAGAACGTAAATTTAAACAAGTGGACCATTAGAGATGAATTTTTTTTTTTGAGAAACTAAGAATCACTTGTCATACGCCTCAAAGTAGCACTTGTTTTGAGTGAAATCTTGGAATTCCATCGAAAATCTACGGTCGACCTACGCACAAAAACAAGAAGGGGAACGACACGAAAGGTACAAAGGAAGTTAGGGTGGATAGGTTAGATGATGGTAGGATCAATTACATTGTGTTCCCCAACCGTTAATATATGTTTCTAGATGTGACATTAGGGCTGCGGGCGCTGATTTCAGCTCGAACTCAAAACGAAGAGAAGTTTCCAATCCGGCTATGGAATCGAGCTAGACTTTTTGCGGTTGTGGAATCAAATGCCTCACCCTAGAGAACGTAAATTTGAACAAGTGGACCATTAGAGAGTTTTTCTATGAATCACTTGTCTTTTTTTTTGAGAAACTAAGAATCACTTGTCATACGCCTCAAAGTAGCACTTGTTTAGAGTGAAATCTTGGAATTCCATCGAAAATCTCTGTGTCGACCTACGTACCGAAACAAGAAGGGGAACGACACGAAAGGTACATAGGAAGTTGGGGTGGATAGGTTAGATGATGGTAGGATCAATTACATTGTGTTCCCCAACCGTTAATATATGTTTCTAGATGTGACATTAGGGCTTGCTGGCGCTGATTTCAGCTCGAACTCAAAACGAAGAGAAGTTTCCAATCCGGCTATGGAATCGAGCTAGACTTTTTTTGCGGTTGTGGAATCAAATGCCTCACCCTAGAGAACGTAAATTTGAACAAGTGGACCATTAGAGAGTTTTTCTATGAATCACTTGTCTTTTTTTTTTTTTGAGAAACTAAGAATCACTTGTCATACGCCTCAAAGTAGCACTTGTTTAGAGTGAAATCTTGGAATTCCATCAAAAATCTCTGTGTCGACCTACGTACCGAAACAAGAAGGGAACGACACTAAAAGGTACATAGGAAGTTAGGGTGGATAGGTTAGATGATGGTAGGATCAATTACATTGTGTTCCCCAACCGTTAATATATGTTTCTAGATGTGACATTAGGGCTTGTTTGGGCGCTGATTTCAGCTCGAACTCAAAACGAAGAGAAGTTTCCAATCCGGCTATGGAATCGAGCTAGACTTTTTTTGCGGTTGTGGAATCAAATGCCTCACCCTAGAGAACGTAAATTTGAACAAGTGGACCATTAGAGAGTTTTTCTATGAATCACTTGTCTTTTTTTGAGAAACTAAGAATCACTTGTCATACGCCTCAAAGTAGCACTTGTTTAGAGTGAAATCTTGGAATTCCATCGAAAATCTCTGTGTCGACCTACGTACCGAAACAAGAAGGGGAACGACACGAAAAGTACATAGGAAGTTAGGGTAGATAGGTTAGATGATGGTAGGATCAATTACATTGCGTTCCCCAACCGTTAATATAATTTTCTAGATGTGACATTAGGGCCTGCTGGCGCTGATTTCAGCTCGAACTCAAAACAAAGAGAAGTTTCCAATCCGGCTATGGAATCGAGCTAGACTTTTTTTGCGGTTGTGGAATCAAATGCCTCACCCTAGAGAACGTAAATTTAAACAAGTGGACCATTAGAGAGTTTTGAATCACTTTTTTTTTTTTGAGAAATGAATCACTTGTCATACGCCTCAAAGTAGCACTTGTTTTGAGTGAAATCTTGAATTCCATCGAAAATCTCTCGCGGTCGACGTACGTACCAAAACAAGAAGGGGAACGACACGAAAGGTACAAAGGAAGTTAGGGTGGATAGGTTAGATGATGGTAGGATCAATTACATTGCGTTCCCCAACCGTTAATATATGTTTCTAGATGTGACATTAGGGACTGTTTGGCGCTGATTTCAGCTCGAACTCAAAACAAAGAGAAGTTTCCAATCCGGCTATGGAATCGAGCTAGACTTTTTTGCGGTTGTGGAATCAAATGCCTCACCCAAGAGAACGTAAATTTAAACAAGTGGACCATTAGAGAGTTTTTTCTATGAATCACTTGTCTTTTTTTTTGAGAAACTAAGAATCACTTGTCATACGCCTCAAAGTAGCACTTGTTTAGAGTGAAATCTTGGAATTCCATCGAAAATCTCTCGTGTCGACCTACGCATGAAACAAGAAGGGGAACGACACGAAAGGTACATAGGAAGTTTGGGTGGATAGGTTAGATGATGGTAGGATCAATTACATTGTGTTCCCCAACCGTTAATATATGTTTCTAGATGTGACATTAGGGCTTGCCGGGCGCTGATTTCAGCTCGAACTCAAAACGAAGAGAAGTTTCCAATCCGGCTATGGAATCGAGCTAGACTTTTTTTTTTGCGGTTGTGGAATCAAATGCCTCACCCTAGAGAACGTAAATTTAAACAAGTGGACCATTAGAGAGTTTTTCTATGAATCACTTGTCTTTTTTTTTTTTTGAGAAACTAAGAATCACTTGTCATACGCCTCAAAGTAGCACTTGTTTAGAGTGAAATCTTGGAATTCCATCGAAAATCTCTGTGTCGACCTACGTACCAAAACAAGAAGGGGAACGACACGAAAGGTACAAAGGAAGTTAGGGTGGATAGGTTAGATGATGGTAGGATCAATTACATTGCGTTCCCCAACCGTTAATATATGTTTCTAGATGTGACATTAGGGCTTGCTGGCGCTGATTTCAGCTCGAACTCAAAACGAAGAGAAGTTTCAAATCCGGCTATGGAATCGAGCTAGACTTTGTTTGCGGTTGTGGAATCAAATGCCTCACCCTAGAGAACGTAAATTTGAACAAGTGGACCATTAGAGAGTTTTTCTATGAATCACTTTTTTTTTTTGAGAAACTAAGAATCACTTGTCATACGCCTCAAAGTAGCACTTGTTTAGAGTGAAATCTTGGAATTCCATCGAAAATCTCTGTGTCGACCTACGTACCGAAACAAGAAGGGGAACGACACGAAAGGTACATAGGAAGTTAGGGTGGATAGGTTAGATGATGGTAGGATCAATTACATTGTGTTCCCCAACCGTTAATATATGTTTCTAGATGTGACATTAGGGGCTGGGCGCTGATTTCAGCTCGAACTCAAAACAAAGAGAAGTTTCCAATCCGGCTATGGAATCGAGCTAGACTTTTTTTGCGGTTGTGGAATCAAATGCCTCACCCTAGAGAACGTAAATTTGAACAAGTGGACCATTAGAGAGTTTTTCTATGAATCACTTTTTTTTTTTGAGAAACTAAGAATCACTTGTCATACGCCTCAAAGTAGCACTTGTTTAGTGTGAAATCTTGGAATTCCATCAAAAAATCTACGTGGTCGACCTACGTACCAAAACAAGAAGGGGAACGACACGAAAGGTACAAAGGAAGTTAGGGTGGATAGGTTAGATGATGGTAGGATCAATTACATTGCGTTCCCCAACCGTTAATATATGTTTCTAGATGTGACATTAAGGCCTGCTGGCGCTGATTTCAGCTCGAACTCAAAACGAAGAGAAGTTTCCAATCCGGCTATGGAATCGAGCTAGACTTTTTTTGCGGTTGTGGAATCAAATGCCTCACCCTAGAGAACGTAAATTTGAACAAGTGGACCATTAGAGAGTTTTTCTATGAATCACTTGTCTTTTTTTTTTTTGAGAAACTAAGAATCACTTGTCATACGCCTCAAAGTAGTACTTGTTTAGAGTGAAATCTTGGAATTCCATCGAAAATCTCTGTGTCGACCTACGTACCGAAACAAGAAGGGGAACGACACGAAAAGTACATAGGAAGTTAGCGTAGATAGGTTAGATGATGGTAGGATCAATTACATTGCGTTCCCCAACCGTTAATATATGTTTCTAGATGTGACATTAGGGCTTGCTGGCGCTGATTTCAGCTCGAACTCAAAACGAAGAGAAGTTTCCAATCCGGCTATGGAATCGAGCTAGACTTTTTTTGCGGTTGTGGAATCAAATGCCTCACCCTAGAGAACGTAAATTTGAACAAGTGGACCATTAGAGAGTTTTTCTATGAATCACTTGTTTTTTTTTTTTGAGAAACTAAGAATCACTTGTCATACGCCTCAAAGTAGCACTTGTTTAGAGTGAAATCTTGGAATTCCATCGAAAATCTCTGTGTCGACCTACGTACCGAAACAAGAAGGGGAACGACACGAAAAGTACATACGAAGTTTGGGTAGATAGGTTAGATGATGGCAGGATCAATTACATTGCATTCCCCAACCGTTAATATATGTTTCTAGATGTGACATTAGGGCCTGCTGGCGCTGATTTCAGCTCGAACTCAAAACAAAGAGAAGTTTCCAATCCGGCTATGGAATCGAGCTAGACTTTTTTTGCGGTTGTGGAATCAAATGCCTCACCCAAGAGTACGTAAATTTAAACAAGTGGACCATTAGAGAGTTTTTCTATGAATCACTTGTCTTTTTTTTTGAGAAACTAAGAATCACTTGTCATACGCCTCAAAGTAGCACTTGTTTAGAGTGAAATCTTGGAATTCCATCGAAAATCTCTGTGTCGACCTACGTACCGAAACAAGAAGGGGAACGACACGAAAGGTACATAGGAAGTTAGGGTGGATTGGTTAGATGATGGTAGGATCAATTACATTGTGTTCCCCAACCGTTAATATATGTTTCTAGATGTGACATTAGGGCTTGCCGGGCGCTGATTTCAGCTCGAACTCAAAATGAAGAGAAGTTTCCAATCCGGCTATGGAATCGAGCTAGACTTTTTGCGGTTGTGGAATCAAATGCCTCACCCTAGAGAACGTAAATTTGAACAAGTGGACCATTAGAGAGTTTTTCTATGAATCACTTGTCTTTTTTTTTTGAGAAACTAAGAATCACTTGTCATACGCCTCAAAGTAGCACTTGTTTAGAGTGAAATCTTGGAATTCCATCGAAAATCTACGTGTCGACCTACGCACCAAAACAAGAAGGGGAACGACACGAAAGGTACATAGGAAGTTAGGATGGATAGGTTAGATGATGGTAGGATCAATTACATTGCGTTCCCCAACCGTTAATATATGTTTCTAGATGTGACATTAGGGCTTGCTGGCGCTGATTTCAGCTCGAACTCAAAACGAAGAGAAGTTTCCAATCCGGCTATGGAATCGAGCTAGACTTTTTTTTGCGGTTGTGGAATCAAATGCCTCACCCTAGAGAACGTAAATTTGAACAAGTGGACCATTAGAGAGTTTTTCTATGAATCACTTGTCTTTTTTTTTTTTTTTTGAGAAACTAAGAATCACTTGTCATACGCCTCAAAAGTAGCACTTGTTTAGAGTGAAATCTTGGAATTCCATCGAAAATCTACGTGTCGACCTACGTATCGAAACAAGAAGGGGAACGACACGAAAGGTACATAGGAAGTTAGGGTGGATAGGTTAGATGATGGTAGGATCAATTACATTGTGTTCCCCAACCGTTAATATATGTTTCTAGATGTGACATTAGGGCTTTCGGCGCTGATTTCAGCTCGAACTCAAAATGAAGAGAAGTTTCCAATCCGGCTATGGAATCGAGCTAGACTTTTTTTTTGCGGTTGTGGAATCAAATGCCTCACCCCAAGAGAACGTAAATTTGAACAAGTGGACCATTAGAGAGTTTTTCTATGAATCACTTGTCTTTTTTTTTTTTTTTTGAGAAACTAAGAATCACTTGTCATACGCCTCAAAGTAGCACTTGTTTAGAGTGAAATCTTGGAATTCCATCAAAATCTCTCGTGGTCGACCTACGTGCGAAACAAGAAGGGGAACGACACGCAAAGGTACATAGGAAGTTTGGGTGGATAGGTTAGATGATGGTAGGATCAATTACATTGCATTCCCCAACCGTTAATATATGTTTCTAGATGTGACATTAGGGCTGCCGGGCGCTGATTTCAGCTCGAACTCAAAACAAAGAGAAGTTTCCAATCCGGCTATGGAATCGAGCTAGACTTTTTGCGGTTGTGGAATCAAATGCCTCACCCTAGAGTACGTAAATTTAAACAAGTGGACCATTAGAGAGTTTTTCTATGAATCACTTGTCTTTTTTTTTTTTTTTGAGAAACTAAGAATCACTTGTCATACGCCTCAAAGTAGCACTTGTTTAGAGTGAAATCTTGGAATTCCATCAAAATCTCGTGCGGTCGACCTACGCACCGAAACAAGAAGGGGAACGACACGAAAGGTACATAGGAAGTTAGGATGGATAGGTTAGATGATGGTAGGATCAATTACATTGTGTTCCCCAACCGTTAATATATGTTTCTAGATGTGACATTAGGGTTTCTTGGCGCTGATTTCAGCTCGAACTCAAAACGAAGAGAAGTTTCCAATCCCGCCATGGAATCGAGCTAGACTTTTTTTTGCGGTTGTGGAATCAAATGCCTCACCCTAGAGAACGTAAATTTGAACAAGTGGACCATTAGAGAGTTTTTCCATGAATCACTTGTCTTTTTTTTTGAGAAACTAAGAATCACTTGTCATACGCCTCAAAGTAGTACTTGTTTAGAGTGAAATCTTGGAATTCCATCGAAAATCTCGTGGTCGACCTACGTGCGAAACAAGAAGGGGAGCGACACGAAAGGTACATCGGAAGTTAGGATAGATAGGTTAGATGATGGTAGGATCAATTACATTGTGTTCCCCAACCGTTAATATATGTTTCTAGATGTGACATTAGGGCTTGCTGGCGCTGATTTCAGCTCGAACTCAAAATGAAGAGAAGTTTCCAATCCGGCTATGGAATCGAGCTAGACTTTTTTTGCGGTTGTGGAATCAAATGCCTCACCCAAGAGACCGTAAATTTGAACAAGTGGACCATTAGAAAGTTTTTCTATGAATCACTTGTCTTTTTTTTTGAGAAACTAAGAATCACTTGTCATACGCCTCAAAGTAGCACTTGTTTAGAGTGAAATCTTGGAATTCCATCAAAAATCTCTGTGTCGACCTACGTACCGAAACAAGAAGGGGAACGACACGAAAGGTACATAGGAAGTTAGGGTGGATAGGTTAGATGATGGTAGGATCAATTACATTGTGTTCCCCAACCGTTAATATATGTTTCTAGATGTGACATTAGGGCTTGCTGGCGCTGATTTCAGCTCGAACTCAAAACGAAGAGAAGTTTCCAATCCGGCTATGGAATCGAGCTAGACTTTTTTTGCGGTTGTGGAATCAAATGCCTCACCCTAGAGAACGTAAATTTGAACAAGTGGACCATTAGAGAGTTTTTCTATGAATCACTTGTCTTTTTTTTTGAGAAACTAAGAATCACTTGTCATACGCCTCAAAGTAGTACTTGTTTAGAGTGAAATCTTGGAATTCCATCGAAAATCTACGTGGTCGACCTACGCATCGAAACAAGAAGGGGAACGACACGAAAAGTACATAGGAAGTTAGGGTTGATAGGTTAGATGATGGTAGGATCAATTACATTGCGTTCCCCAACCGTTAATATAATTTTCTAGATGTGACATTAGGCTTGACTGGCGCTGATTTCAGCTCGAACTCAAAATGAAGAGAAGTTTCCAATCCGGCTATGGAATCGAGCTAGACTTTTTTTTGCGGTTGTGGAATCAAATGCCTCACCCTAGAGAACGTAAATTTGAACAAGTGGACCATTAGAGAGTTTTTCTATGAATCACTTGTCTTTTTTTTTTTTTTTTGAGAAACTAAGAATCACTTGTCATACGCCTCAAAGTAGCACTTGTTTAGAGTGAAATCTTGGAATTCCATCAAAAATCTCTCGTGGTCGACCTACGCATCGAAACAAGAAGGGGGAACGACACCAAAGGTACATAGGAAGTTTGGGTGGATAGGTTAGATGATGGTAGGATCAATTACATTGCATTCCCCAACCGTTAATATATGTTTCTAGATGTGACATTAGGGAGACTGGCCGGCGCTGATTTCAGCTCGAACTCAAAACAAAGAGAAGTTTCCAATCCGGCTATGGAATCGAGCTAGACTTTTTTGCGGTTGTGGAATCAAATGCCTCACCCTAGAGAACGTAAATTTAAACAAGTGGACCATTAGAGAGTTTTTCTATGAATAACTTGTCTTTTTTTTGAGAAACTAAGAATCACTTGTCATACGCCTCAAAGTAGCACTTGTTTAGAGTGAAATCTTGGAATTCCATCGAAAATCTCTGTCGACCTACGCATCAAAAACAAGAAGGGAAACGACACGAAAGGTACATAGGAAGTTAGGGTGGATAGGTTAGATGATGGTAGGATCAATTACATTGCGTTCCCCAACCGTTAATATATGTTTCTAGATGTGACATTAGGGCTTGCCGGGCGCTGATTTCAGCTCGAACTCAAAACGAAGAGAAGTTTCCAATCCGGCTATGGAATCGAGCTAGACTTTTTTTTGCGGTTGTGGAATCAAATGCCTCACCCTAGAGAACGTAAATTTGAACAAGTGGACCATTAGAGAGTTTTTCTATGAATCACTTGTCTTTTTTTTTTTTTGAGAAACTAAGAATCACTTGTCATACGCCTCAAAGTAGCACTTGTTTAGAGTGAAATCTTGGAATTCCATCAAAAATCTCGTAATGGTCGACCTAGGTACCGAAACAAGAAGGGGAACGACACTAAAAGGTACATAGGAAGTTTGGGTGGATAGGTTAGATGATGGTAGGATCAATTACATTGTGTTCCCCAACCGTTAATATATGTTTCTAGATGTGACATTAGGGCTTCTTTGGCGCTGATTTCAGCTCGAACTCAAAATGAAGAGAAGTTTCCAATCCGGCTATGGAATCGAGCTAGACTTTTTTTGCGGTTGTGGAATCAAATGCCTCACCCAAGAGAACATAAATTTGAACAAGTGGACCATTAGAGAGTTTTTCTATGAATCACTTGTCTTTTTTTTTTTGAGAAACTAAGAATCACTTGTCATACGCCTCAAAGTAGCACTTGTTTAGAGTGAAATCTTGGAATTCCATCAAAAATCTACGCGGTCGACCTACGTACCGAAACAAGAAGGGGAACGACACCAAAGGTACATAGGAAGTTAGGGTGGATAGGTTAGATGATGGTAGGATCAATTACATTGTGTTCCCCAACCGTTAATATATGTTTCTAGATGTGACATTAGGGCTCGGGCGCTGATTTCAGCTCGAACTCAAAACGAAGAGAAGTTTCCAATCCGGCTATGGAATCGAGCTAGACTTTTTTGCGGTTGTGGAATCAAATGCCTCACCCTAGAGAACGTAAATTTGAACAAGTGGACCATTAGAGAGTTTTTCTATGAATCACTTATCTTTTTTTTTTTTGAGAAACTAAGAATCACTTGTCATACGCCTCAAAGTAGTACTTGTTTAGAGTGAAATCTTGGAATTCCATCGAAAATCTCTCGTATTCGACCTACGCACCGAAACAAGAAGGGAAACGACACGAAAAGCACATAGGAAGTTAGGGTTGATAGGTTAGATGATGGTAGGATCAATTACATTGCGTTCCCCAACCGTTAATATAATTTTCTAGATGTGACATCGGGGGGCTGGCTGGCGCTGATTTCAGCTCGAACTCAAAACGAAGAGAAGCTTCCAATCCGGCTATGGAATCGAGCTAGACTTTTTTTTGCGGTTGTGGAATCAAATGCCTCACCCTAGAGAACGTAAATTTGAACAAGTGGACCATTAGAGAGTTTTTCTATGAATCACTTGTTTTTTTTTTTTTTTTTTTTGAGAAACTAAGAATCACATGTCATACGCCTCAAAGTAGCACTTGTTTAGAGTGAAATCTTGGAATTCCATCGAAAATCTCTGTGTCGACCTACGTACCGAAACAAGAAGGGGAACGACACGAAAAGTACATACGAAGTTTGGGTAGATAGGTTAGATGATGGCAGGATCAATTACATTGCATTCCCCAACCGTTAATATATGTTTCTAGATGTGACATTAGGGCCTGCTGGCGCTGATTTCAGCTCGAACTCAAAACAAAGAGAAGTTTCCAATCCGGCTATGGAATCGAGCTAGACTTTTTTTGCGGTTGTGGAATCAAATGCCTCACCCAAGAGTACGTAAATTTAAACAAGTGGACCATTAGAGAGTTTTTCTATGAATAACTTGTCTTTTTTTTTGAGAAACTAAGAATCACTTGTCATACGCCTCAAAGTAGCACTTGTTTAGAGTGAAATCTTGGAATTCCATCGAAAATCTCGTCGCGGTCGACCTACGTGCAGAAACAAGAAGGGGAACGACACGAAAGGTACATAGGAAGTTAGGGTGGATTGGTTAGATGATGGTAGGATCAATTACATTGTGTTCCCCAACCGTTAATATATGTTTCTAGATGTGACATTAGGGCTTGCCGGCGCTGATTTCTGCTCGAACTCAAAACGAAGAGAAGTTTCCAATCCGACTATGGAATCGAGCTAGACTTTTTTTGCTGTTGTGGAATCAAATGCCTCACCCTACAGAACGTAAATTTGAGCAAGTGGACCATTAGAGAGTTTTTCTATGAATCACTTGTCTTTTTTTTTTGAGAAACTAAGAATCACTTGTCATACGCCTCAAAGTAGCACTTGTTTAGAGTGAAGTCTTGGAATTCCATCGAAAATCTCTGTGTCGACCTACTGTAACACCCGGTTTTTAAGAACAAAACCAGATGATGCTATATGTGAGCCCTAGAAGTCAAATCTCACATATAGTTTACAAATAAATGGAGTATCAATTCACAATGCTTAAAATATAACGAACGTAATATAAAAACAAATAACCTCAGCTAGCAGACAGCGGAAAGACTCTTCAATCTTCTCGTGTAGGCAGGTGAGGGACCGACTGACTGGTTGATCACAAGCCTAAACTTCACCTGAGACGTGGGGGAAATAGCAAGGGTGAGTCCATGTCGAACTCCGCAAGCATAACATGGGGTTATGAGGCTCAAAAGGCTAGACACTGGTTTAACTGCGGTAAGCATTTTAGTAAGTCAAAGTTTTAGCATTTATTTAGCAATAAGTTATGCTTAACCCATTTAACCCACATTATCACCATCAACATATCGTTCTCATGACAGTCCATCGTCATCGTTCAGTTCCATCCTCATCTTATGTCCATATCTCAACATCATCTCATATCCATGTCTCAGTATCATCTCTATTCTGTGATGTCTCCAAGGCCGTTCATGACCGCGAACACGGCTGTTATAACAGTTTATACTCTGCGCAGAGGTGTACACTTTCACTACTAGTCATGATCCTCAAATGCATGGGTTAGCAAGGCCCAAAACATCCAAAAATCATATAAAGCCTTTCAAAGGGGTTATCTAAATATGCCGGATAGCGATAGGGCTACAACCCATTCTCTTCCGTTTCGGTAACCACCGACACAAGTAAACACTATCCCCTGAATGACTAAAGCCAGAGCCATGTAGCCCCCATAGTTGTACTGTATATCCCGGATGATCACAACAGATAAGTCCTTACGGAGAGTCCAGAGCATCATGAAAAAGCATGAGCCCGACTCTAAAGTCCATGTTACCAACATCCAAGTCTTTAAACATCACTTCATGTATTCATCCAATCGAAGTTCATATCATAATTATTTATTTAGAGCACTAGCAAGAACTACCCATATGCAATAACCCATAGGATTCAATGAACAAGATAACTGGCTAGGATGTCCTTAAGGTTAACAAATTAGACACATGCATATGATTAAATGGTTAATAGTGAATAGGTAACAAGGATAGTCCCATGCTATACTTGCCTTAAATTGATATCCTTTCTTCAAGTCCAAGCTTCCAAATAAAACCTTCTTGATCATCAACCTCTTCTAGATCAGCAACGTAAAGCTCACCGTCTACTCATTTCAGTCAACAAACATACAAACATATGGGTCCAATCATGCATGGAAAACAAGGCTACCATTAGAACAATACACCAACATCGATAAAAAGAGTTGAAAAGATTATAAAACTACTCTACACGTTACTATGATCACACAGACGTAAGGATCACCGAAAACGGGGCTAGAACTAGAACGGAGAAGATACGCAACTTACGAGTTCCACAAGAATAAAATAATAAATTAAGTATAAACTGGTTTTGATGGAAAGGAAAAGGTAACATCAACAAGAGACCATTACCGAGATAAACACGAAGGATATCTTGGAATACCGTCAGATTAGACCAAAGATGAGGCTGGAATGATGCATGCATGACATCAGCACAATATATGATCAATAAAATAATGGGACAATGGCGCTGACCTTGATTAATCCTGGTGCACGTTTGCATTTGGTGCACCAGCTATCATGCTGCAGATCGTCAACTAGAACAAGGACAGTGACCAGCACAAACTTAGCTTAGGGAAATAATTAACCAAGGAGAAGATGATTAATAATTAGCTTCTATGGCAATGCTGCATTGCACGCACGGCCGGGGTGCTCGGTTTGCTTGCTGGTTGTGCACACGTGAAATACTAAATATTTTCAGAATTGTTGTCCAAAGGAAGCGGCAAGAGAAACATATACATGATGTAATATGGAGCTAGCAACAATGACAGCAGGCTAGGAACAAATCGGATTAGCAAGTAGGAATTTGGACCAGGGTGTATATATATGGCCGATGTCATCAAGCTAGTAATTGTACTAGTTAACAAATGCAGAAGGCACAGAGCACACACGTTGCGACGGCCAAAACTGAATAAAATAAGCAAAGGTTGAGCTTGCTAGATGATGAGTAATGGATGGACAGAAGGTACGTACATAGGCTTGAACGAACACATAGTGCTGGCCTTCAGCTGAATTGTGATCTCGAGAGCACAACGGACCAGCGCCGTTGACGGACGCTGCAAACCAGCGGATGATAGTGTTTCAGACTTGTCACGATAGAGCACGGAAACCATGCGTTGACGACAACCTTGGATGATGCAACAGCCTCGTAGGAAGGTACATATTTTATAGGAAGAAAAACTCCTCCGGGCTACATCAACTAGCGATATGGTACTAATTGATGTTACAGGCTCCACCTTACTAATGGGCCTAAATAATCATTAAGCCCATTGGTAAATGCATAGGCCTATATTTTATTATTTTCGAAATTAATTAATTTCTTTGATAAAATAATTCTAGAAAAGTCCAGAATTATTATTTAAGCTGCGAAGAATGCTCAAAGCTCCGAAGATTTAGGGAAAATTCTCAGAGACAATATAGAACATGAGAAACCCAAACAAAGTATTTGGAGCTCATGATAGGATAATGGAGCATCTAAAACAAAATAGATTATGCTCACCAACATGTGGAAACAAGTTCAAGAAAAAGTCACGGAGATTCTTGAAAAGTTTTAGAGATTGATTGACGGAGGAAAAGTATTGATTTGGATTGCAAAGAAAAGATTCTATGGAGCTTCCAATGAAAGCTTGGACAGATAAACAAGGAATTTAATCGTAGAAATAAAGGCGTGCCGAGGAAGAGGGAGACCGAGCCTTCGTGCCAAAATGAGAGAAATGGCCGCGGGCCGAAGGATCAACAACAACAGGCCGACGACCAAAATTGCCGTGAAAGCGTGAAGGGGAAGAAAACCTTTTTCTTTAATTTGAAAAATCATTTTTGAAACACCTTTTCAAAAGAATTTGAATTTCTTTTCAACTATAGCACAAACCAGTTATCACAAAATCGAATAATGCACCAAAGCATGAATGCTCAAACACGTTGCTACCTTATGATAAATTTTAATTTAATGAAAATATTATCTTTTCTAAATTTCATGAACACAAAAATACATAAATAAATCATTTTAGCTCTATTCTCAAAAGTTCAAAAATTTGGGGTGTTACAAATCTACCCCCTTAAGATGAATCTCGCCCCGAGATTCGAAGCCGCCGATCAAAGTGATAGAGATACTGTCTTTGAATCTTCATCGCTTCTCGAGTGGTTCCATTTTCTCGGTGATAATTTCTCCTTATTTCGCTCACCCTCAGGTTATTACTCCAAGTGATTTGCTGAACTAATTCCAACAAGTACTTCAACAACTCTTAATGACTTCATCGGACCCAAAGTGACTTCCAACTATAAGCCCACTTGTGCGGTGCTAGCTTCCTCTTCATACTCATGTTCTTCAAGATAAACCGAGAGAAATAAACACAAGAGACCAATTCACTACCCCCTTAAGATAACATCGACCATGGGACACTAGGGAGTAGCTTTCATAACCTTTTAAGTACCTTAACCATCATGGGAGCATATCCCGTGCACACCAGGCTTATATGCACACGTGCACACCAACCATCTAGGCCGCCCATTTTTCATCCGTGGCCAGCGGGCCGAGGTGGCAATTTTGCGGAATAATGCCCGCGACTTGCTTGGTCTTTTTACACTTCGCACCCTCCCCACACGGCGAGGATGCCTCCTCTACCATCGCTATCCGCCTCCCGTCGAAAGTCGTCCGCGGTTCGTCCATTCTTCCTCGCCTCCTCTACCTCGCTTATCCGCTCCCTTCTTCGCCGCGCCTCATCTTCCTCCGCGGCCGCGCAAGCATCCCATCCGGGCCGCTTCGGCCTGCCGGCCCGGCGGGCCGCCACTCATCGGTCCAGCCCCGCACTCCGGCCTGGCCGCGAGGCGCCCCATGGCGGCGGATCGGCGAGGCGCCCACGGCGGGCGGGACGGCGAGGCGCTAACGGCGATGGACCGGCGAGGCGCCCCTCCGCTTCCCCGACCGGCGATCGGTTGAGCCCCCCCCTCGACCTCGCATCGCCGCGTGCCGTGTCTGAATCGATGGACTGAATGTTCAAAGCTTTATGTTATCGAATGGTGTTCTTCCCGATTCTGAATGGCAATGACAATGTGTAATAAGACGTTTCTTCAGTGTAGAGATCTTTGTGCAAAATGAAAGAAAAATGTAACATTCTCGTTGATTAGCAATGACCCACTGTGCATTCAGGGCAATAGCTTCGACAGAGTGAAGGTTCCCAAAGTAAAACATGCTGATTGCTGATTGTACAGGTTGTTTAAACAAAACAAAGAGGAATGAATCTGTATGGACAGAGTTTCAACAATGCACCGTACGTGGCAAAGATGCCAGACTTTGGGCATTCACAGATGAAGCTAAAAAGTTTGAAACACAAACCATAATGCTAACACAACAAGTTAAGGCCAATAATGATCTCATGGATACAAATTGTGTTCTCCCACCATGCGAGATGGTTGGAATTTCAAGAAATAAATAAAAACTGTACATGAACTTCAAATATCAGATAACAACGTTGTTTGGGCAATTGCGTGCATCATGAGTCCCTATTTGCTTGCATTTTCCACACTTCCGTTTGCTTGGACCCTTGATCTCCTTGCTGTTCTTTATTCTTTTCAACCTCCCTTTCGACTTGACATCTGTTGGTCGAACCACAAATTCCATAAAATACAAAGAAGGCACAATTTACAGTGGCATACAACAGCCAGCACTGCAGAATTTACAGTGGCATACAACAGCTAAGGACTGAACATTCACAAGCTAAGGTCTGAACATTCAGAAGGTACACGTTATTGCCCAATGCCAATTCATCTGGAGGTACAGGTAGCAGGAATGAATAGCAACGGCAACACAGGGATGCAAACTGACAGACCAAAACATATCAGGTATCACAGTGGAAGTGTCGAGCAAAACAGAAGCTAGCTTCTTAGCAAACTCAGGCTCGATCTTCTCTTCCTCCTTGTAGAATCTAACATTCTCTAGGAGCAGAACTCCACCTTCTGGCAAAGCAGCAGCCAAGTTCTCAACTTCCTCACCAATGCAATCTTTGGTCGTCACAACCTATATGCACATATTCTAGCACTTAGAATAACCAAAACATTAGCAGATATAAAAATGAGCTAATGTCAAATCGCATACTTCAATTCCGAGGAGCTCAGACAAGCGTGGAACAAGAGGATTCAAGCTGTATACTTCAATTCCAAGGAGCTCAGACAAGCGTGGAACAAGAGGATTCAAGCTGTACTTTGGGGTGACACCTTTTGGACGACCCTGAAAATGGCATCGACAAATTACATTCAGTGAGGAATGTACAGACATTCAGAAGCATGCCCAAAAATGAACAGAAGCATACGGGACTTCTTGGACGGTGAGGGCCGGCTGGTCTGGGCGGTGAGGGCAGGCAGCCGCCTACGCCGACGAAGGGCGGTGAGGGCCGGCAGCCGCGACGGCCGGCGGCGGCAGACGACCGTGCTGAACTCGGCACAAGGACGGGCGGCCTGTCTCCACCGCGTCGATGCGCTCCTAGACCTGAGAAATCCGGAGCTTGGCGGCGCAAGGACGTCGATGCGAACGGCGGCCAATCTCCACCGCGTAGCTCGGCGGCACGACAATCCGAGGCCGCCGTGCCCCAGCCTGGCGGCGGTGACCCATTCTCAGTCCGCGTTTTGGTCTGTCGTCGTGAGGACGGAACCGCTTCGTGAGTCCGTGACTCGATTCGGCCGCGCGCGGGGTGCTTCGTGCAAGATTACCAACGCTTGGCGGGCGTGTTTCTGCAAAAAAGCCCACTCTCACAGCTGGCCACCGGATGGGAGATGAACGGCCCAGATCGTTGGTGTGCACGTGTGCATATAAGGTTGGTGTGCACCGGATATGTTCCCAACCATCATATAGGCCTTCTAGTTGGACATCTTAACTCTCTTTATCCAAGTAGTTTTATTAATTACCAACCTAATACTATTACTCTTCTTAAGTTCCACACACATATAAGTTGATCCTGGCCTAGTGTCATTCAAACCTTGTTAGTAATAACTATCCTTTACTAAGACATCGAAAACAACATTTTCCTCACCCATATGAAAACATATTTCCTCGTCATGTATTTGTGGTCACTTCAATCCAATAAGAATGTCACCCGCTCATAACCAACTTAGTGATGACATCCTTTGTGAATATTTTATCCCAAAGTAGGTATTCCTTCAACTTCAAATATTAGTGACTTTTTCTGAAGTTATGTTGCCCAAACTTTGAATCCAAATTTTTAGCATGTGGTGTCGTCCGAATCTTCTTAGTATAACTCTTCTTCGCTAAAGGCATCGGCAACAACTTCTGCTCCTATAGCTATTAACATTTTTTTTCCAAGTCGTAACTCTCAATTAACCCAAACCAACAAGAACATCTCAAACTCAATACCATCTTAGTTCTATTGATTCCCACAATCCTGGTAGACATCACTCATATACATCGACTTGACATCCAGCCACACTTAATATCTTCTCTTGTAGTAACATCCTGAGAGACTTGGGCAAACCTCCCTTCAACCTCCAATAGAGTCATCTCATTCGAAGGAAACAACCTTGCCTACTTGGACGACTTCAACTCAACACCTCACTCTAGAGTTCTTCATGCAAATCCACCATTGGAGACATCATACTAAGATTTCTTCACTTAAATCGGCATAGTGTTGACATCTCTAGAGTATCAATATGAATGCCAAGTTATCTCCAAAGTGATAGCTTAAAACAATCCCAATTATGATGAACACACAAGCTTCCTATAGATGGCCCAACAATCATCAATCTTTGAATGATGGATGTCTACGCTTGTTGTTGACTTTTGATCCATGAGATAACTAATGCTTCTGATTGAAGAACTAGAATGTATGAAACCTCCATCTTGCAATATCTTCAACGTGGCTACCCCCTTAAGGAAAATTTTACTAGGGGACCAAAAGGGGGTAGTTTAATATTCTCCTCGAGTGAGTCATCCATCTTAATTCACTTGCATATGTAAAGATAAGAAAACTGGAATTCCTCGCGAGTAGAATAACAGCAGTGCAGTAAAAAACACCTCCAACTTCTTTTCTGTAAATCCGATGAAGTTGTAGTATATACCGTTGGAAAGCTTATGAAATTATCTAAAACTTCCTTATACAACACTTCTCCAGATTCAGCATGTAAATTGGTCGAAAATAGCACACAACAGAATCAGTTCCAGATTTCTGACAGCGCAGATGCGTCATCTTGTGATTTTGTAGCTCTCAAACCATAATAGCTATCTTGGTGATTCTTGCGCTCAGAGAAAGATATGGAAGTGTACTTATTTCCAGAATTTTTTCCATGATTTGTGGTTGTCCGAGAATAGAGATTCAAGCCAAAGATGATAGGTTGCTCTAAAAGACAGGATGAAGAAAACATGAGAAAAACCAACCCGACTATTTATTTCACTAAACCTTATACCTTAGGCCTATGAACTAATGAAATTGTGGCTAACACCACAAGATCATTGCACTCAATACAAAGATCCAAGTCAAGCATATGCATAATAACAATTCAACAAAGCAATAGAGATGCACAAATCAATCAATGACTCAACTTTCGCTACTAACGTTTTGTTGCATAAGGGCCATAAATTCCTACTTAAACATGGTATGATTGCAGTGACATCCAGGGTAACACCTTTTGCGTGTGGATGGGCGGAACATGTTCTCCACTTCATTAATCCTTAGTAGTCTAGCACAACTTCTCCACTCATCAATCTCATAAAGAGCTTCCTCAAGATGTTGCCTTCTTTTGCCAACTCTGGTTGACTATCTTCCAGCTTCTGATGGAGGACTTGGATTGTTACAGCCATCTCCTTTTTTTGTTCTCCTTGCTCTCTACTAGGATTATCCATAACTCAATGCGAAATACTTGGTAGAAGTCTAGGGAATCGCTTTCGCTTGTCATCCTTCATCTCTTCATAGTGTTTCCCAGGATATCTCTCCTTGTGATGTGTGCTTCTATGCTCCACTGACTCTTATACTTAGGATGTATCCACTTAGTGCATCCATATTCCACTTGAGCATGTTGATCTGGGTACCGGTCTTGCAATATATGCACCAACCGAGGATGAAAGAAAACAGAGACGTCCAATTCTAACTAGGCTTGCGTCCTACAGTCAGCACGGAGCTGATACCACCTTTGTAACACCCGGTTTTTAAGAACAAAACCAGATGATGCTATATGTGAGCCCTGGAAGTCAAATCTCACATATAGTTTACAAATAAATGGAGTATCAATTCACAATGCTTAAAATATAACGAACGTAATATAAAAACAAATAACCTCAGCTAGCAGACAGCGGAAAGACTCTTCAATCTTCTGGTGTAGGCTCCACAGGGACCGACTGACTGGTTGATCACAAGCCTAAACTTCACCTGGGACGTGGGGGAAATAGCAAGGGTGAGTCCATGTCGAACTCCGCAAGCATAACATGGGGTTATGAGGCTCAAAAGGCTAGACATCTTGGTTTAATCAAGCGGTAAGCATTTTAGTAAGTCAAAGTTTTAGCATTTATTTAGCAATAAGTTATGCTTAACCCATTTAACCCACATTATCACCATCAACATATCGTTCTCATGACAGTCCATCGTCATCGTTCAGTTCCATCCTCATCTTATGTCCATATCTCAACATCATCTCATATCCATGTCTCAAAGATCATCTCTATTACAGTGATGTCTCCAAGGCCGTTCATGACCGCGAACACGGCTGTTATAACGGTTTATACTCTGCTTGTAGAGGTGTACACTTTCACTACTAGTCATGATCCTCAAATGCATGGGTTAGCAAGGCCCAAAACATCCAAAAATCATATAAAGCCTTTCAAAGGGGTTATCTAAATATGCTTGGGATAGCGATAGGGCTACAACCCATTCTCTTCCGTTTCGGTAACCACCGACACAAGTAAACACTATCCCCCGAATGACTAAAGCCGAGCCATGTAGCCCCCATAGTTGTCTTGTATATCCCGGATGATCACAACGGATAAGTCCTTACGGAGAGTCCGAGCATCATGAAAAGCATGAGCCCGACTCTAAAGTCCATGTTACCAACATCCAAGTCTTTAAACATCACTTCATGTATTCATCCAATCGAAGTTCATATCATAATTATTTATTTAGACCACTAGCAAGAACTACCCATATGCAATAACCCATAGGATTCAATGAACAAGATAACTGGCTAGGATGTCCTTAAGGTTAACAAATTAGACACATGCATATGATTAAATGGTTAATAGTGAATAGGTAACAAGGATAGTCCCATGCTATACTTGCCTTAAATTGATATCCTTTCTTCAAGTCCAAGCTTCCAAATAAAACCTTCTTGATCATCAACCTCTTCTAGATCAACAACGTAAAAGCTCACCGTCTACTCATTTCCAGTCAACAATGAGACAAACATATGGGTCCAATCATGCATGGAAAACAAGGCTACCATTAGAACAATACACCAACATCGATAAAAAGAGTTGAAAAGATTATAAAACTACTCTACACGTTACTATGATCACACAGACGTAAGGATCACCGAAAACGGGGCTAGAACTAGAACGGAGAAGATACACAACTTACGAGTTCCACAAGAATAAAATAATAAATTAAGTATAAACTGGTTTTGATGGAAAGGAAAAGGTAACATCAACAAGAGACCATTACCGAGATAAACACGAAGGATATACTGGAATACCGTCAGATTAGACCAAAGATGAGGCTGGAATGATGCATGCATGACATCAGCACAATATATGATCAATAAAATAATGGGACAATGGCGCTGACCTTGGATTAATCCTGGTGCACGTTTGCATTTGGTGCACCAGCTATCATGCTGCAGATCGTCAACTAGAACAAGGACAGTGACCAGCACAAACTTAGCTTAGGGAAATAATTAACCAAGGAGAAGATGATTAATAATTAGCTTCTATGGCAATGCTGCATTGCACGCACGGCCGGGGTGCTCGGTTTGCTTGCTGGTTGTGCACACGTGAAATACTAAGTATTTTCAGAATTGTTGTCCAAAGGAAGCGGCAAGAGAAACATATACATGATGTCATATGGAGCTAGCAACAATGACAGCAGGCTAGGAACAAATCGGATTAGCAAGTAGGGAATTTGGACCAGGGTGTATATATATGGCCGATGTCATCAAGCTAGTAATTGTACTAGTTAACAAATGCAGAAGGCACAGAGCACACACGTTGCGACGGCCAAAACTGAATAAAATAAGCAAAGGTTGAGCTTGCTAGATGATGAGTAATGGATGGACAGAAGGTACGTACATAGGCTTGAACGAACACATAGTGCTGGCCTTCAGCTGAATTGTGATCTCGAGAGCACAACGGACCCAGCGCCGTTGACGGACGCTGCAAACCAGCGGATGATAGTGTTTCAGACTTGTCACGATAGAACACGGAAACCATGCATTGGCGACAACCTTGGATGATGCAACAGCCTCGTAGGAAGGTACATATTTTATAGGAAGAAAAAACTCTCCGGGCTACATCAACTAGCGATATGGTACTAATTGATGTTACAGGCTCCACCTTACTAATGGGCCTAAATAATCATTAAGCCCATTGGTAAATGCAAACCTATATTTTATTATTTTCGAAATTAATTAATTTCTTTGATAAAATAATTCTAGAAAAGTCCAGAATTATTATTTAAGCTGCGAAGAATGCTCTGAAAGCTCCGAAGATTTAGGGGAAAATTCTCGGAGACAATATAGAACATGAGAAACCCAAACAAAGTATTTGGAGCTCATGATAGGATAATGGAGCATCTAAAACAAAATAGATTATGCTCACCAACATGTGGAAACAAGTTCAAGAAAAAAGTCACGGAGATTCTTGAAAAGTTTTAGAGATTGATTGACGGAGGAAAAGTAATCTGATTTGGATTGCAAAGAAAAGATTCTATGGAGCTTCAATGAAAGCTTGGACAGATAAACAAGGAATTTAATTGTAGAAATAAAGGCGTCTTAGGAAGAGGGAGACCGAGCCTTGGGGCCAAATGAGAGAAATGGCGGCATTTGAAGGATCAACGACAACAGGCCGACGACCAAAATTGCCGGGGAAAGCGTGAAGGGAAGAAAACCTTTTTCTTTAATTTGAAAAATCATTTTTGAAACACCTTTTCAAAAGAATTTGAATTTCTTTTCAACTATAGCACAAACCGGTTTATCACAAAATCGAATAATGCACCAGCATGAATGCTCAAACACGTTGCTACCTTATGATAAATTTTAATTTAATGAAAATATTATCTTTTCTAAATTTCATGAACACAAAAATACATAAATAAATCATTTTAGCTCTATTCTCAAAAGTTCAAAAAATTTGGGGTGTTCTGGGTTCCAACCTTGATTCTGTTGAGGATGATAGTTGTTGTTATTGTTGTAGCTCACATCTCTTCAATCTTACGGGCGGTTGATATTTGTTTGCCCTCTTTAATTTGGTGCATTCCTCTTGATCTCTTGTAGGGTTGGCGTTCTTCGTTCCATCTCTGCGGTTGGAAGGCATCTTCTCCACAAGCTCAATAGATTTGATGAGTAAGTGATAGGAAAGCACCTCAACAACATCCATGGTCTCACTTGAACTTCGTGGTAGAAGGTCTCCATGAGTAGCCAATTCTCCATCCGTGATGTGGTTATTCGGAGATATAATCTTGGAAGTGTTCCCACACTTCTGGGATAGATTCTTCATGTTGTTGCTGGAAATTGGATAACTTTTAAGTAAGGCACTTGTATTGCCTATAGGAAAAACTTGACTAGGAAGGCAGTAGAGTAGAGTGACCATGTGGTATTCTTCTCTTTTCGGCGTGGAACCACTACTTTTGCCTTCCCCAATAGTGAAAATGGGAAAGAGAAGTAGGATGGCGTCTCTTGGTACTCTTCTTAATGATGTAAAGAATGCTGTAGCCTCCGCAGCGTTGGAGATGAGCACTCACATCTTCGTGTGCCTTTCCAAAACAATTGGCTAGCTTTGTAACATGTTGATGAGCCCGGGCTTGAGTTGAAGTCATTGTCCCCAATCTCAGCGCCGCGTAGCTGAAATAGAGAACTCTCATAGTATCTTGTAGCCATAGCCTCAAAAGCGGTGTTAAGCTTCGCCTTGATTAATGATCGTCAGGGGCCAGAAGGTGTTGGAGTTTTTCTAAGCTTGGATCGTGCCCCCGATATACGGATCTTCAATATACTTATCCGGACGGTCACTCCAATTCATTCATTAGCTTTTGCATAAGATAAACACAAGTAGACAAAACAAGGGTAATCTTGTTCGATGGTGACTAATGGTGTCCTCAATACCTTGCGTGATGCAAGTGATATCAATCTATCCAAATATGTATGTTCATTTGGCTAGCACCCTTCGGCAACGGCCGAAATGCTTGTTGACATTTCTTAAGCATAATCACAAAAGGATGGATCTAAGACCCAACCCTAGGATGGCGCGAGAAATGTATAAGGGGATCTATCTAATAAGTTAGCTTGGATGTGGAGTTAATCTCACATTCCAATAAAGTCAAAAGCGGAGTTAATAAAGTTAGGCGATTGTTAGTTATGGTGTGTGACTCTATAACATTATCTATGGTGGAGTTAATCTCACCATGATAGGCACAAAAAGCTATACCGCACATTCTAGCATTGCCTACGAAGCTAGTGCGTCACCCTAGCTCACAGCGCTAAAGAAATGCGTGAGCGGATATTCTTAATATGACACTTGAATCTCTTGCAATGATAATATCTATTTTGGTTTTTGCAAGCCTTACCAGATAGAATAACCCATTGTAGCACTTCACGAAGGAGTCTATCCGGGTATCGTATTTATATGTTCCACGGGGTAGGGGTAGGTTTGGGTAGATTGATTGAGATCACATGCGGTGTGGTAAAGTAGAATAACCATATGGAATCTAACTACTACACGAACAGGGGTAAGTCATATAAAGATAAAGATAAATGATAAGTGCCAAGTCAAAAGATCATCGTATGCCACTAGAATACGTCATAGAAGGGGCAAATAGATGGTATAGGTAGCATAGACAGAATATTCTAGGTTACTCCCTACTTATATGTCAATGCATACTAAGATTAGTGTAGTACACCTAGCAATCATGGCGGGGAAAGCAATATATCTCTACACATGGTGAATATTACTAAGGAAGATTAGGAACAAAACCAACCTACCATAGTAACAAAAGTTCAACTAGCCCTACATTAGAGTGGACTCCAAAGGACTCAATGGGAGTGTCACATCCACGATCTACCACCGTCAGGAATATAGGGTGATGTCGCGAGGCAAGCGTTGTATAAACACCACGTTTACACATTGTTGGCCACTCACCCAAAACGTCATAAAGTGCGCTATACGACTCCATGCTTGAATGTAAAGACAATCTAGCCATACTAGATATATAATCATAATAGACATTGAAACATATAACTAAGAATATAATCATTAAATAGAGCTTAGCGTCATAGCAATTGTATTCTAAACAAATACTTACAAATTAGATACAAGAGAGAAGCCACGAGAAGCTTCGGCTCCGCTACTTCTTGGCCATCGGGGAATTCAAGACAATACTTGACTTCCTCTAGAAAAACGGCCTAGATAGCTAACGACTCTAATATGGTGGAACAAGGGCTTGGGATCTTGACTTGATGACTTGGAGTTGGAATGAATTAGAATGAATTAGGGTTTCACCCGGGGGTCGGGGGGTCTTGTTATATAGCCCTAGGAGATGCACGGCGACCCTTGGATCAAAACCGACCTTGAGCAATGGTGTAGATCTCTTCTTAATGGCGGTTGTGAACCGACCTACGAAGGAGAAGACGACGGGGGGCCCCACGGCGGAGTTGCCTACACTTGCTACTAGGCGGCACGCCACGGCACCTTGCTAGGTGGGCCCCGGCCGGCGTCGTGTCCTCACGGTGTCTTCTAGAATGTTCTTGCGTGGGTTCCAAGTTGGATACGTTACGGATCCGTCTTTATGGCGTAGGAGCTTGCAAACTCTTGGGCTTTTACATGCTTTTATACATTTAGTCCACACGAAAATATATAAATCCACCAAAACTTCGTGGAATTATGTCGGTCAAGCCCTATACTATGTTGATATTCATTTTAAGCCCTTATTTTCATTTTAAAACCTCTATATTTTTATGCTATAAGATATACCAACACGGACTCATTGGTGTGAGTCCGATCTTGACTCCGTCGGTCTTGTGAAGAGCACTTTTGAAGGCCAACGGCTCTATCTCGTGAGTGGGGGGCTATATATATGGGTTTGCGGGTTTCATGCCCCTCTCTCTTTTTGAACATTCTAACTTGCTAGTGAGCTTTTGAGACTCCTCTCACTCATCTCTCCATCCATAATTCGTATTCTTGGTGAGATTGAGAGTGATAGAAGTGCATTGCATCGTCGGTTGCATTCTAGAGGCACTTCATCCTTGGGCCATGAGTTTCATTTCTCTTGGGAATTTGCCGGTTCCCTAGCGCGGCTTGGAGCAAGAGGCGGTGTTGAACTCGATTATTGGAGCTTGTTGAGGAGGCCCACTTAGGTGGACTTGTGAGGGTTGTGCCTTACCAGCGGGAGGACTGTGAAAGCCATCACTAGTGGATTGCTCGTGGCTTGTTGGACCCTCTCTTGTGTTCCGGTTCGCTTGGCTCCCAGGGGGATTTGGCCTTGCCGGCCATTAAGCTTAGCAACCGTCAAGTGAGGTCGCCGCCACCAGGGGACTAGCGTGCCGGCAAGCACGTGAACCTCGGTGAAAAAATCATCGTGTCAACCTTGTTGTGCTTTCGTTGGAGATTTCTAGTTGATCCGTGATTGGCTTCCACCTCTACACATCGACGTCGGTATATCGATTCCTACTCCTCGTGTATTTACCTTGATATATCTTGTGTAGTCTTGCTTGAGTTTGTTAGCTTGTTTGGTGTAGTTTGGCTCTAGTGGTAAACTAGTTGGTCTTCTTGTTCACCTAGGAGTAATCCTGGCGACCTGGGCCTTGTTTGTGATTGAAGATATTACAATTGTTGTGGCTTGTAGGCGACTTTTGCACCGCTTATTTGCTTCGCCATATTATTTACTAATCAGGGTGCTCGGTGTTGTTTGAAGAATTTTTAATAGGCTATTCACCCCCTCTAGCCATTTTGACCTTTCGGCGGGTCGGCCGGCTTCGCCCACCTCTCTCATGCGCCATCGCGTCGCCTCTAGGGTCGGGCGGTGGTGGCCGTATGATCGCTCCACCTAGGGCCGCTACGGCCCTCGCATCTTCTTGCGAGGGCGGGGGGGGGTCGTGTTGGGGCAAGGGGACCTCCCGCCGCCGTCGTCGTTGTGTGTTGGGCCGTCGATCGGCGTCAGGGGCCGCTTGGCGACTTGTGAGAGTAGCTAGTTTCTTTGTCTCCCATCGTGGTGGTGTGGGCGTTGGCTCTGTCGGATCATCATCGATATTGTGGTGGCGTGGATGGCGATGTCTCTCTCGTCCCATCGGCGTGATATGGATGCATGGGCTCTGGGCGGGCGCTCAACCCGGCGATGGTCGGAAAGGCAGCGGCGAGCTCCTTTGGCCTTGCACCCTTCTTGAAGGCGTCGTCTTTGAGTCTCATGCTTCAATCAGCGGTGCCGGATTCTGGCGAAGGCCCTGCCTTAGCTCTCTTTAGGCCAGCAGCGATGGCATCCTCGGCGTCACCACCTTCATGAAAGGCGTTGTTGAAGAATCTACGACCATTAAGCCTCTCCTCTTGGTACATTTGTTGTGGTAGTTATTCTCACACACCATGAAATAATAGAACAGGAGGATAGAACAAATAAAAGATAGGGTTTATACTAATAATTTCTAGTTTTATACTCCGGTTTATAGGTGAACTCGGAAAACCCCAAATCGAGGAGAAAGAGGATAAATCAAGATCACAGAAGGATCAAATCAAAGCTGGAAATTAGTATGATTTCGAGGGGTTCAAATAAGAAGAAGACTACCGCAGAGGCCGGAGCCCACTGTGACGAGGTGGGGCCGGTTAACGCGAGGGTGTGCAGCGGCACCCAGTGGAGCCACGCGGTCCTCGCCTTCGAATGTTCCTACAACCGACCTATGGAGTAGATCGTGTCACGTCCAATCAGTCGGTTTGATCCAAGGGTTGGTATTCATCCTATGGGGCTATAAAAGAAGGGCGAGGCTACCCCACTGACCCTAATTCAATCTTGAAGATCGGGTTGATCTCGTTCCAAAGATCAAGTCGAGTCATAAACCTAGTTCCTCGAGGAATGGTTCTAGATCTAGAGAGATTAGCCACTTAGTAATAGATTAGAAGGAGATCCAAGCATAGGAAGGCTTGAGCTTGATTCTCGTCAAGGTGTTCATAGGTACATTGTTATATCTTTGATATATTCATTAATCATTGATCATCTATGATATTGTTCTTTTATCTTTGATATATTATCATTTGCTTTGTCTATTGTTTTGCTTTAATATGTCTAGTAGAGTTATTTATTTATTATGGATTGCATGCTTAGGATTGTATAGCCATCATCTTGTAACGTGCAAGATAGGTGTTATAACTTATGTAAGCGTGGTGCTTATATATGTTATATCACCAAATGCCGCTATATATGCCGAGTTGTGGGGTAGTTCGTAGAGGTTACAGCTCTATTGAGTCTTCTATAATCCTCCCCCTCAGATGTAGTGAGCGGTAGGTCGCGGTGTGTTGCGAGAAGAAGGTGAAGATCTTATTATTGAATCCTTCTAGTTGATGACCCTTAAGTTTGATATGAATAATGGTAGTAGCCATGATAGCTAGATGTTTGCACTAATTAGAGTTTAGCAATAACATGTGATGATAGTTACACATTAAGTTTTCTTATATTACCCATGTGAGTCCTTAAACTAGAATATTCGTTTGAATCTTTATCATTTAATGATGGCTTGATCCTTTGTATTTATCATTATCTTATTTGAGCATTTATCATACATATCTTTATCATATTTATTATTATTTCATTGACATTAACACGATGTTGAGTAGAAAGCATTATCATTATTGGTTATAGATATTCCATATATAAGGACTTTATTAGTATTCGCATTGAATAGTTTAAGTTATTTTCCTTGTGGATTAGATACCCTAGATACTCTAGGTAAATGCTACAATGGTATTTATTATTACGTCGCTTGCGAGTCTTGTTCTATATTCTTTATCTTATTCTATTTCTGTCTAGTAATTATTATTTTTATACCATGTTATACTCTCTAGTTGCATATGTAGGAATGAGCAACCTCCTTTACTAGAAATTATAGGTTATCATTTGACTAGTTTATAGTGGTTTAATGATTGTTAATACCAGCAGCATTTTGGGGTCATTGCTTTTATAGTGTGTGTGGCCTAGCACTAGTGGCGTTGTTATTTTTGAAGTGCTAGTTAGCTATATTAGTGATGTAATGGATTAAGCGGTGTCAACAATGCCGTTGATGTCTTCTTCTTTGTGCCTATTTGTTTTTGCTTGTTACTTGTCACCTATAGTTGTCTAGGTTTGGTGTTGTTGTAGGCTGTAGTTGTAATTAGTGTGCGTTTTCGGAGGATGCTTTGTAGAGTTCTTCGTTGCTTAGGCGGATTCTTTGCCGCCGGTTTGTGGGTAAAGTCCTCCTCCTCGCCCGTGGTCTTGAGGGCAATAGCCTTAGTGACTCGGGTGTATCCAGGCGGATGCTTTGCACGCCGAAGTGGTTCCAATGGGACGCTTTGCCCAGGTCGTCGTCCTTTGGCCGGATGCATTGCTGCCAAGGTTGTTGCAGACGGATGCTTTTGCGTCCGGCTCTAGCGGATGCTTTGCATTGTTGTCATCTATGGCTCGATGGCCGTAGCACTACAGGTGTTGAGTTTTCTTTTGTTATAAACTTAGTTGTTGGGGTTGTTATGTGGAGGTCCCCCTCGTTTCTTGTTGTTTGTTTGTAATACGTATGATTCGCCGTTGTCTGTGCATTACTTGTGAATCATTTGTATTTTCTCACTTCTCTTAATGAAGTACATGCCAATGCAAGCTTTGAAAAAAAATATTCTAACTATGGTTGTCATGTATTCTTCCTCTTTAGCTTGATCATGGATGAAGGTTGGTGTTTGAATAGTACATCTTGTGGGAGGTGTACCAGGATGACCGATTAAGTGAGTTATCAAATTTAGTAGTCAATGGAAGACTGTCAACGTCTTGGATTCTCACATTTAAAGGGTGTTGATCCTGAAAATAAAATGTCTTTAGACAGACACGAACAGGAATAGTAAGACATCATATAGGTGAAATCAGGGCTTTGTGATTGAAGAATTTAACAGTAAAATAGAGCATAATTAAGCACTGATATAAAATTTAAAATTCTATATATGCATGTGATTCAGTGGTGATGCTGATTTTCGGTATCTGTCAGTGGTGATGCTTATTCTCGGCATCTCTTATCACATTGTATCTTATGTACTCATGGGGAAGAGGATGCACATCAGAAAAAAAATAAGTTGAGAGAATGCTCTAGCATATTCATAGATACAAGTACTTGAAGCATTAACATTTAGGTTAGTTGTGACACATCAAGAAAATTTCAATTGGTGCACGGATATCTGAACTGTAGCTAGATTCAAGCCATAAATAAGCTCCATATGCTTTATGAGGGAAAAATTGTACTCCTCCATACCCAAAAAAGCTTGATGTTTAGGACAGCCACGGTCTTCAAAACACAACTTTGAACTCTTATTATTATAAAATATTTATGAAAGAGTGATATATGTATACTTTTATGAAAGTATTTTTCAAGACAAATCTATTCATATAGGTTTCAATTTGCAAACTCAACAACGGAAAATCTATTGATGATTTATTTTGTCAATGTTTGACTCAAACCTTATCCTAAGCGTCAAGCTTTGTAGGTATGGAGGGAGTACGTTGAATAATCAGATACTCCTTTTGTGCTCCTTCCACTTGACCTTATCGACTAGATGATATAAACATTTAGATAAGGTTGTTGGCATGTAGCTTTAAATTTCCTTCATGCATATTGCATTTTAGATCGGCCACCTCATCATGACTCCCGAAAGAAAAAAGATCTACTACCGTTGCCACTGCCATGCGTTACGAATAAAATCAACGAAAATCGTAGAGTAGCAAGTAGCTCTGTTTCTTCTGCATCCCCGTTGCCACTGCCACGTGCTTGTTGTCATTGCTGCATCGTGGAACGGTAAAGGATTACCCAAACAAATATTTTGCGAGGAAGATATATATTACTCTAGTATTTTAGTGCAAGAAATTACTTCGGAAAGCTAACTACAGGTGAATAAAATAAAATTACAGAGCTCACACAAAAGACCTAAATGTTTCTCCATCGAGGTGGAGTTGTGTCAGTACCGGATCTCGATTTGGAACCAACCCTGGCATGCCAACGAGTGGGGTTGGTTGTCTACTAATTAACAGATACATCAGTTTCATGGACAACAACAGCTATAATTGAGTTTGTTTTTTTTTTTTTTAGAATTTTAGGCCTTCAATTAGATAGTGCTAGTAATACAGAATAAGTGGTCTGCCCAACATCATCAGTGCTGAAAAATCATGGAGAAGAAATATCCAAAGAAAAGAGACGAGAAATACTAACTACTTGGAGTAAGACTAGCACAGGTACCAACCAAAAGAGGACACGACCACCCTACGACTCCATTTGCAGAGATTCCATCAGGACACGAGATTTGCATTGTCGATAGGGATTGATTGACGAGTATCATCTACCAGACGGCAAAGTTGGACGGATGCATGTATCTATCTGATATCGCGGGCACAGGCCTGGTCACTGAGGAGTGAGGACTACTATGACAAGTCGCGCTCCGTAAGACATGTGTCACAGCCGCTTCGGGGGAGGGCGGCGGTGACCACGATCGGGCGGCGCACCGGGGGTACACAGGGCGGCGTGGCAGCTGCTTGGGGCAGCAGCATGGGCATGGGAGGCGGCACGCGCGTGTGGGGGCAAGGGCAAGAGCAGGGAATTATTTTCTTTATTTGTTTGTCTCAAAGATTACATCCCTCTCTTGCGTCCTGGGGATTTGTATCTCAAGCAATCTCTAAAGGTCTCCTTATATTCCCGAATACCTTTTACAAGCAAACTATTATTCTTTCCTAATAGGAGACTTCCTTATAGATGGAAATATCTCCTTCACACCAAAAGTCCTAATCCCGACGCGATTCGACCCTCCTCCGGTCAAGGCCATCGCCCAGGGCCCCTGCCCACCTCTAGGCCGGTCCAATCCTGCATTGTGACATCTCAAGTATATAATTTATTTTAGGATAACTGACATATACAATAAAGTTCTAAGGGATAACTGTGACTGCAAAGTTGAACGGATGCATTTATTTGATAGCGCAGCACTGGCCTGGTCTAAGGGAAAATTGAATTTTTTTAAAAGTACAATTTTTTTAGCTTTCCCTCTCCTGTTTTGCTCACTTTACAGTACTCAAGACTAAGTGACGTTAGAGCACTCTCAATAGCAATGAGTTACTAACTCTAAGACAACGTCTCCAATGATGCTAGGTCATAACACGGATAAACTCATATATAGCTCTCTCTTAATTAACCTCAAAATGTGTCATGAGCTTAGTTCTAGCTAAAGAGCTAGTGCATTCAAGATGACAGGAGCAACCGATGAGATACTGGAACAGCCCAAGGCTCGATCATCTTGGCCTAACCCAAAATACTGTTTTTTACAACATCCTAACCCAAAATACTTTGTCTTGGCCCCAGCGACCAATGTCAACTTTGTAATAAGAGAAAGTGAGGGAAAGTTTAAAAAGGGGAACCAGAAAAACATGCGATAGCTTCATGTTATATGTCTTGTGACATGTGACTTTGTGTTTGTTTTAGAACATTCAACAAGCCAAAAAAGAATCCCAAAAAAAAGTGCAGTTCTAGAGTTATTAGGGCAGAATCTATAATAACCAGGGCGGAACTGGATTTGAGGATAGGGGGCAATGGATAAAGCAAAGTAGAACCAAATGGCCATGTTCGGCTGATTTTTATATAGAGCAATAATTTGAAAAAAAACATACTTTTTACTTTAGATCCGGAATATCAATATCATGCTTTCCACAAAATATTTTTGACCCTCCCCTCAAGAAGAGATAAGATTGATGACAGAGGGAAGGGGCAACCTCCTTTGAAGCTTACTGCTCGGCCCGCCAGGGTCTGCTGCTCTCGCCCTATGCCACCCATCGAGGCGGTGGAGCTCGGGTGGAGGCGGCGAGCCAAACCAAAAACTGCCGAAGATGAACAGATATCACGAGTGAAGGAGTGAGGCGGCCGCCGGAGATCGAAAAGATGAATAGACGTTGAATGTAATCCTTCCCGTGCGGCATCACCGGCGGCAGGCCAACAGAGGCGTGTCTATACTCAATTGACAAGAGCTAAATGGGCTGGGCCAAATTAGGAGAGGCTAATTAATAATCAACTCTATTTATGTACACATATTAGTGGATCCATTAGAATGTTGGGGTGCTAGGCCCCTCCCAGCCCCTCCCTCCGCGAACACCGATAATAACAAACATGTTTAAAAGGCGATTGCCCCCTGCACTTTGTTAGACTTAGAGGTCACTAGGTGAAGATTAGTGGATAGTTTCATTTGTTTTTGAGTTGATGAGCTAGAGGATAGAAAAAGAGGATGGAGGAAGAACTCAAAGTAGCCATGGTGTCTCCTCGTGTCGGTGAGGAAGTAAGCAGTGGCATCCCGCTATGATGTGGAAGTCGAGCATGGTAGAGGCTGGTGAACTTCCCGTCCTTTGTAGCGCCTCTAAATCGATTAGGGGACTTAGGCGGGGCATGTGATGGTGGCATAGGTAAACATCTTAACCCTAGCCACGTCCCCAACTTCTATTTTATATGGCCTTGTGCTATGGTGTTCCACTAGCTACGTGTATGGCGGGGGCACCCGATCATGGCACGAGATCAAGGTTCCGACTTCGGTCATTGGACTAAGTTGGTGAGGGGTCAATCTAACATTCTCCCTCTTGATCTCATCTTATACTTTAAGCTTTAGTCTTAAACTCAACATACTTGTCTGTTTTTCCTATTCCATCATAGATTAACGCATAGAGCTTGCTCCATCATAGCAGTTAGTACCATTAGATTGAACAATTACAATACACCTCTCTATTTTAAAATGATTCTCAACTTGGCCAGATTGTTCGGCGATCATAGGCTTTTTCATAAACCTATGTCGACTATTTGTTCTCTGAAGCGCCTTTGGATAGTAAGCCTTTGTTAAGTATATCCACAAGTACTTGCTCAATACTTTCAATATGATTCTAGACTTTCTCTTTCATAACATTATAACAATGTGTTTGGTAGCACATTTGACCTGATTGACAATGTAGTAAAATACTTATATGTTTACTATTGTTGCTAACTATTATCATTTTAGGTACAAGTTCCCTTTAACTATTTTTGCTTCTCCCTCAACCTCATAACTTGCTATAACATAAGTTTTGCATCATTGATGATAACAAAAATGTTCCATTGGAGATTTTCACAATAACACTCCAATTCTGAAGTATTTAGCAACTACTTGTGGACTTCTTTACACAACTCGTAGTCTAAGTACCCACAACTAAGAGTACTTGTTCTTTACAACTTAGCATGAGACCGACATTCTTAACTCCATTCCATCCAATCCGTGAACTTATGTCGGGGTAAGAATGTCAAGACTTGTTGTAATCCTTAAATGATTTCTTGACGTGTCATCCCTTGCATTATTTTCCTTCCATGACAAAACTTTTGGGTTGTGCCATGTAAACTTTTCATATAAATCCCTACTATGAAATACCATATTTACATTTGTCTGTTATAACTCTAAATCTTATAGTGCTACTTACACTCATGTAATGCACTCATTCTCTTTGTGTGAATCCTTTTTGCCACAAATCATGATATATATCTTTCTAAAAGTCCCTTTGGAGCCATATTATGTCTTGTAGGCCCATTTATAACCTACTATTTTGGCTCCATCAAGAATTACTTCCGAGTCCCAAACATCATTGGTAACATTCGATTTCATTAGAAAAGTTGATTTTTTTTTTTTTGAGATTCTAGCTAGGGCCTCGAATCTTCGCACCTCTTTCATATGGGCCCGTTGTTGCTCTTTCATTGCCAAGAGACAATTGATTCTACTGGCTCTTGTAGTACAAATCCTTGTTTACTTATTCATCTTCTTGAAGAGCTACCAACAACTGTTGTATAGTTATACAACATCAACGAGGCATCGATCAATTTGTTCCTCTTAAAACACTAGAGTGGGCATATGCAATCCCACTTCTATTCAAATCTTAGTTTCTACATACCACCATGTTCTCCCATATTACTTCATCTTCTGTAAAGATAGTGTTTCTCGTTTAGTTCAGACTTTGTCATTTTGGTTTACCTTTGTTAAAAATCTACCTCATATGGTGCTTTAAGCACCATCTTAGTATTCTGAGTCTCATCACTATCTTCCTATCAGAACTGTAAAAAAGGTCCAGAAATTCGCTATTTCTCTACTTAGGGGTATGGTTAGTATGACCATTGTACTCCCTCAATGCTCACATTCATCTTTATAGATCATCACTCTCTCCCAAACTATACATTGCGGGAACGGGGAGTTTCTTTCAATTATCTTCCTTAATTTTTTGTCATGATACGTCTGCACAAAAGGCCCCTCACAAGATGTCAAATAGCCAGGTTGGGCGCATTGTCCAGTTTGCCCAACTGCTGAGACAACACACCACGTGCTTGTGGAGTGATGGTGCACTACTAGGAAGACCTGGAGCTCTCTATGGAATAGATGCATTAGCCCAGTTTACACCCCCAAGAGGTGCCCCATATGATGAGCACCACAGTGCAAGAAATGGTCGACAAACATCTCAACATTGCAAGACGCACCAACAATCAAGATTCAAGAGTCTCTCTCCATCTTCTGGGAGTTTTTTTTTTTTTAACAGGTCGTCTTCTGGGAGATTTGGAAGGGATAAATTGCCAAAGTTTTTAGACACCAAGAAATTCTCAACAATACGAATATGAGTAAAAATGAAGCCTCGGTCTGAATAGTTTAATCTTTGTACATCTACTACATCTATGTAGAGAATGCAAGCATGTCACCCGCCAGCAGCCCCACTAAGACCATGACATTCAGTGGCAGACCCTACTATTTTGAACTAACAAAAAAATGTTATAACTCACAAATCAAAAAAACCAAATTAAATTCTGATTTTACACCATTGAATTTCTTTTAATAAATCTTTTCAAAAACAAGATCTCATATGGATATATTTAGATAAAATTATAGGTGAGCCCCCACTCGATGGTAGTTGGTATAGAGTTAAGTAAAAAATAATAAAAAAATGATAAAAGGGGGGAAAAGGAAAGAAAAAGAATAGGAGGGTGATAGTAATATTCTACCTCATAAATTTCTTCTTCATACCTACGACAACGCCTGCATATGATATGGCGATGTGAAGGGCTAAGTTGGAAGAGATTAAATCATCTACCAAGGATTTCCTCAAATAAATTATTATATATGTTTATTACATTAGTAAGTTGCCACCCGTCCAACATATCTAAATATTTCTATTCGATATTGGTTCGGTTTGGAGTTTAAACATAAAATTAAATAATCTTTATGCCAATGAGTATATACTTTGTTTCATATATTTAAGTTCTTCGTTACTAACTCTGTTTTCTAACTTTGCACAAAAAAATAATTCTGCTCAATAGCTAATTGTGATCAGATTTCATAGCGATTACAATTCTTTTTTTTTTTGGGGGGTGGGTGGGTGGGGGATTACACAGTACAACAATTCAGATTTCATAGCGATTACAATTCTTTTTTGGGGGGGGTGGGTGGGGGGATTACATACAAGACAACAATTCAATCCTTTAACAATACCCTTCCTACCAGCAGCAACGCGCGGAAAATTCCGCTAGTATAGATATAGGAAAAAACCAACTTGAAATTAAGGGAGTTCCATGCCACCACGGCACACGAGAGTCAGTCCAAGAAATATAGTCGGATGCATTCTCTTGTTGTCATAAACTAGGCAAAGGAGCTTGTCAAGAATATGTGATGTCCCTTGTTGCCTCTGTACCCGGATAGAGCAGTACCGGAAATACAGAAGGTTCACCACGCCAAGAACAGCCATCAACCAGAAGAAATAGTCCAGGTGGCCTTCTTGTTCGGGTCGTCGGGATCCACCCAGAGCTCCCCATTGCGCGTGGTGACGGCGGTGACGGCACCGAGCACGGCAGAGTTGAAGTAGCTGCCGGCCGCGACGGCGAGGTACGCAATGGCCGTGCCAAGGCTCTTCATGCCGTTGGGCGACTGGATAATAGCAGAACCCAAGGAGGCCGATGTTCGTGAACACTCTGCGCCGCGCCGTTCACTACGAATGCCGGCGCCTGCCACATGATGCTCATCGATGGCCGCCCGCTATGGGCGAGACAACCGTCTCCCCTCAACCAGCGCTAGGTAGACCATGCCGGCCACGGACAGCCCGAGGCCGACGCCCAGCCGCCGCTGCTGCAGCTGCGAGAGGCCTCGCTCCTTGCCCGTGGCCCGCCGGGCTAGAGGCACCAGCACGGTGTCGTAGTAGGGGATGCAGACCATGACGCTGATGACCTCGAACGTGGAGGGACGCCGGCGGAACGGTGAACGGCCCGACGTGGTTGTCCATGGTTTCGCCCTGCTGGATGAACGTGGACCCCATCAGCGAGTTGGCGGCGAAGAAGAGCATGATCGACGCCCACGGGGGGAATATCCGGAGCAGCATTTTGACCCTCCTCAACCTGCGACACCGTGCAAAGCCTCCATGGACTCGTTGCGCCATTCTTGCTGGAGGATGATGGCGCTACAATGGCAACCTTGTCGAAGAACCTGGACATGCATAAGGTTATGCTGAAATCACCTCCTTGCAATTTTCGTAGCTCTAGTGACGTGTTATCAGGAAATGATACAGTAATAACACCAAAAACTTTAATTCTAAAAAAATGAACACCAAACTTAGTATGTTAATGTTAAAGTAACACTGCTCTGGGGGGTTCAATTAGTTCCAGCATGAGGAATAGATCAACATTTTTATAGAAAAACACAAAACTAATTAATAATTAAGGCGGCCTGCAAAATAGCTTGGTACACACATTTTTCCAGCATAACCCCATTCCGAAATATAAAATGTTTTGGTATTTGATACATTCCCACTTGTAGAATTTTTTGGGAGGCGGGGCACTTTGCATTCGCCTCCCAATCAAAGTTCGCCTTTAATAAACAAACCATGAAGGTGGGCACACTTTGCCCGCACAGATTAATCAATACAAAAACCAAAAAGAAAAGAAAAAAGCCCATAGCATAGACCTAGTAAGGCCCAGATCTGGGCCTCACGCCACTACCGTCAGCGGAGCATGACCTTTTCTGAGGACTCCCCAACACTAGATCCAGATCCACCATTGTGAACTGGTTGTGCTGGAGAGGAGCTTGTGCGGATCCGCCTTCCTTGCCGAGCCGTCGGACGGAGAGGAGATGGTGGGATCGCGCGCCGCTGAGGAGGTCTGTCTCGTGTCGTTGGGAGGTCTTGCCCTACGCTGTGCCTGCCTAGGGACCGCCCACCGCTCCTTCCGTCCGTGTGCTAAGTGCCAACTGAACATACTCGTGGATGGGGGACGGGGCCTCTAAGGAGGTGGAAGGAGGGCGAGAGAAGCACCTGCACAGGAGGGAGGGGCGACATTAAGGCCACCTGGGCGCTGCTATCCGGCGATGGAGGGGCAATGTGGGAGAAAGAGTGAAGATTGAAATCCTAAGTGTTGTATTTATACTTGAGCAGTTTTCGCCTCAGTGGGTCTGTTGGGCCTCATCCTTTATCGAGGCGGGTCTTATAATCGTCCGCCTGAAAATCGATTTATAGAGGTGGCACTTTGAGGGCGACGCCCGAAAATGATACATTTTGATGTGTCATCTTAAGTTGTCCCACCTCGAAAAATGTGAATGCCTTGATAAATGTGACCACCCTCGGTTAATAGCCCAGTTTTTCCGGGAGGTAGGCAAATGTGATTTGCCTTGTAAATAAAAAATGGCGACTCCATTAATGGTACAGTTTTTGAGACGGTTGGGTTTACTTTCCTCGTTAATATTGGGCACTGTTTTATAAAATCATTTTGCATTAGTGATTATTTTATTGTATATCTAGCTATAGTGTATATTTAAGTGCATAACAAAACTTGTGTACTCATATATAAAAACATATTTATATTATAATTTGGAATGGGGGAGTATTATCATTGTAACTTTATAGATACACACTAAACGGATTTTCAGCCCTATGAATTGACCCAGGTCAACTGAATCAATATAGTTTCTTTCATTCACCTTGTAAACAACACTTGTAACCAATGAGGTCAAATCTGTTTCCACGAACTCAATTGGTACTGAAGTGGACTTGTTATTTTAATTTATTTATGTCGAGTAACAGGGCCGCCGTTGTATCTGTCTCTTTCTGTCTACATTTTCCTGTTGTTATACATGTCATCGATTCTTTTTATTCCATACTAGCAAATATATGATTCTTGTTTTATTCCATTAGTAAATGTCCGTCTTTGTTGCAGCGTGAGAAAAAAATTATGAAAATAACAATGAAAATAACAGTAAGATTGATACAAATTGTTTAAATATCCTTCTATTATAGAACAAGTACCGAGCTGTGCTGGGAGTTAAAATTTAAATATCTTTTTGTTTAGTAGAATACATATCTGATTTGTGTTCATGCTAGAGAGTTAGAGATTGAAATATCCTAGACACATATTTGGGTTGTGTTCCTGCCATGTATTTATTGGTTTTTTCGAAATCACGCAGCGTGTATTGGTTTTAAGAGAAAAAAAAGTTTGTTACTGTAGTTTAAGCTCATTATTAGGCGAGATGCCAGGTATTCATTGGTTTTGTTGGTTGGTTCTTGCCTATGTGTTGTCCTACCAATCATTAGGTATAAATATTGGAAACAACTATGCTTTTTTTTTAGAATTACACAAGATAATGAGACACTCTATACATGATTCACGCGACACTCACCCCGCGAACACACGTCTGTGAAACCCTACCCTATGGCACCTCCCGAAAGACCGGCAGATGGCAGTCTCGAGGATTCTCAAAGTCACCATAGGCGCCGCGTAAATTAGGCGAACGCCGCCACCACTGCACGGCTGTGGGGGGTAAAACCTGGGAAAATTCCAAGAAAAGATCGAGCAACTTGGATTTGAGCGCGTGGGTAGCGTCGTGGGCCGTCTACTTGAATTTGAATTTCGCAAGCCAATTCGCTGAAACAACTTTGCTTATTATCAACAAAGTTAACATGGCGTGGTGGTAAGCCCTCCATACTGAAGGGGTTAAATTTTTGTTTTCCTTGCCTTGGGCTGCGATGACTACTGAGTGGGCTGGATGTGTGCTCAAAACGGGCCTCAAGAAGCTGGACTGGGCTGCCGAGCTAGTGGCCCTTCAGCTGAGTGTGAGAGCAAGTATGATTTGGACAGTTAGAAGGGCAAATTGAATGGGCTAAACACCTGAAATTTCCCTCTTTATTAGTAGTTTATTGAGTATAATATTATAGTTTTTGCTATGATTCTTTAATAGTATTTAGCCTGGACTCTTCAGTTTGATTTTTGTATCACCGGTGACTGAATTTTTTATTTAGATGAAAAAATTAAAATACTGATGGGGTAGACAAACTATCTGGATCTTATTTGATTACCTGAACTGACTCGTATGCTGAATCTTGCAATAGTTTCCTTCCGTTGTGGAAGGCACCTCATGCAGAGCCGAGGGGTCCTGAGGCACCTGCAACGGTAGTTCCTCACAGCTGCAACAACCACCTGGGAGACCTGGTGAAGGACTCCTCCCACTTTCTGATACCTGCAAAACCTTCCTACCGGCGACGAACACGGCAGCTCAGACAGCATGAACACCCCGGGATTGCAAACCCGAGTCCCCACCAAGGTTGTCCTGAACCCAGACGATCACAGTCGCCGACAGCAGCTGCCCAATGTTGATAAAGAAGCGGTACCAGTTGAAGAAGGAGCCCTTCTTCAGCCGCTCCACCGGGTCGGCTGCGTCAAACTGATCGGCACCAAGGCAGAAACACATGGCCTGATGCCGCCGTCACCTAGAGCGGCAAGGAGACCTAGGTACGCGGTGGTACGATGAATGTCGCGGTTGTAGGAGGAATTGTGCTTAGCAGTGGGAACGCGCTGATACAGTCAGGGTGAGCATCCCCCTGGCAAAATCAGAGACATTCAGAGTTTGAAATGGAGTACGTGCATTTCAGCCAGTTTTCAGAGTGACTTTACAACTGCGTAAACAGAGAGGAAGACCACTACTGTCCGATATCGTCCCCAGAATGTTTCAGCCATGAAAGCTCCGATGAGCGGTGTGAAGAACGAAATTGCCAGTCCACGTGGACACGGTTGTTTGCAGCACTGACGTTGCTCTCGTGGAGGACACCAGTGAGGTAGCTGACCAAGTTCCTTGTGATTGCGTTGGCGGACACACATTCAGTGAATTCAGCACCTGATTAAGGCATGTTCAACTCACCAGCTTAATTAGTTATTATGTTTTGATAAAGAATCCAAACACAAAGTAAGCAATCCTTGATGTGGAATGAGGAGTACTTACTTAAAATAAAGAAGCATGCCCTCAATTCCCGTGCTCTGCTTCAGAGCACGCTGGTTAGCTAATGTCAACTGTCCCACGCAAGTGAATTCTGAACTTTTTCATCCGAACAGTAGAGCCAGAAGAAGGTATATGTTTGTTATTCTGAAATTGACATCTGCTAGCTTTGTCTAAGTTTGTTAAGGTACTAATTAAAAACATTTGCACAACCTATAAAATCATATATCCCTTTGTAATTGACACTTTGATAGGAGATAATATGGTAACGTTCTAGAAGATGTAGCAGTAGCACCTGTGTGGGCAGGTGATGAATCAGTGGCCTCCTCATCTTGTGTATCCATGGCCGGGGAGCTTTCTGGGCTACAGGGAAGGCATCGAGAGAATGCAACTCAAGGAGATTCGCAATATCACACAAAGAACAAACAGATAGTAGGATGGTAACCAGTTGATGTAACTGTTCCTTTCGATGCATAAAGGCACCATGATTACCTATTGAAAAACCGAATTACATATAGTTATGACTATCATGCACTGAATTTCTGTCTGTTCATAGACGATCATGCACAGTCATCAAAAGTATATATATATCCTAGGTATTCCTAAGATTCCAAGTTAAAGTGAATGTAAAAACAGTAAAAGAGATCGCTATTTCCATCCCACAGCCACAGCATCTTCCCCGACCTCACTATTCCTATGAAAAGGAACTGGTATATAACACACATGGGGTAGAAAGAGAGACCTGAATATTGATGATAGGGGATCAATCACAGAGCGAAGGAGGCGGTCACGGTGGGAGCAGTGACCCTTTCCTGTAGCTGCAGGAGCGAAGGCTCTTTGTAGTGAGTGATTAGTGAGTGAAAACAGTAGCGTGGAGGTTCTTTGTAGTGAGTGATAAGTGAGTGAAACAACAGTAGCGTGGACAAGCGGTAGCCGAGTACTACTTTTCTTGCACATCCTTGATCTTAAATTTGAGACATGATTATTGGTGTGAACGGCTGACCTCTCCTGCACTGAACATAAACTCGATCGCGATCGGTGGAAGCAGCCGCATGGATGAGCGCTACCTGTTGAATCGGAGGCTCGGATCTAGGATTGGCGGAGCTCGAGGAATCACTCGTTCGCTGGATACTGCCGTGGAGTACGAGGAGAAGATGTAGCCAACAAGGCTAAAAACGAATCTACAAAAACACGTGTGGTGGGTACAATCAGCTTCAACAGCATTTAAAGAGTAAAATATCCTGGCTGACTTTTCATTAGACGAAAGATTTTTTTTTCACACAAAAAAAAAAAAAAAGAATTATATTAATTTATACACTTTTCCTATCCGTGCTTCCGAAGATTTACGTAGTTCCATCTCTTTGCAACATCGCTGTCGCGCGGAGGTGACGCTGAAGGAGACGAGGCCCGGCGGTTCTCTTTACCTTGTCGGGTCCTTTTTGTTGTAGGGTTCGACAGACCGCGACCCGCACTCCAACGTGGCGCCCCACCCGCTCCTCTGGCTCTTCTCACCTCTCTGTCATCTCCCCATTCCTGCCGCTCCGTCTCCTCAGGCCCCGCCTGCATGCGCCGCCGCGGCCATAGCCGAACAGGGGCGACGGCCTGAAAACTGCGCGCATTACTCCTTGTCCCAGATCTGCTCCCTCCGTCTCTCAGTCCGGTGCCCATGCGTCACTGTCTCCTGCACTCTCTCCTCCTCTCAGTCCCAGATCTGCTCCTCTGTCTCCTCCGGTGGCCAACGGCCCGGATGGCGCAGGAGAACATCTCCATCGAGGCGTTGGCGCGGCGGGTCCAGGGAGCACATGACCCTCAACTCCAACCCCGCCGCTCGCCGCCACAAGTTCTGGGAGACGCAGCCCGTCGGCCAGTTCCGCGACGTCGCCGACACATCGCTACCGGACGGCCCCATCGAGCTGCCTACGCCCACTGTCCCAGGTGCGCGCCGACCCTACGCGCTGCCGGCCGCCTTCATCTCGGACGTCCGGGCCGCATCCGCGTCGGCTGCGTTGGCGCGTTAGCCCACTCTTCTCCCCTCCCCTTCGGCACTAAAGTGTCCCCCGATGGAGGAGTGGCGGAGCAGCAGCGCACGCACGATAGTATCATGGACCAGCGCGCGTGGGGCAGTCATCCCGCATTCCATCGTGGTACCCGCTGCTTCTCCTTCCCTCCTTGCCCCTCGTTGGTGCATCACTTGTTGCTTGTGTGTGTACTGATCCCATTTAATGATTGCGTTGATTTCATCTTAGATTGGTTGAAATCATATATTGAGGAGCGCACGGGGGATGGAGATTTTTGGCAGTGAGGTTGGGATCCTTGTAGGTTTTGTGCTGTTCGTTTGTGGAATAGATTTTGGTGTATTGTGCAAATATATAGGTTCCTATTACGTTTGTTCTTCCTTCCCTCCACTCTAGTTAGGATTTGTTTTTGTGAATCTAGTGTCAGAACGCTGTTGATCTGTCACAGAGATACTCGTGCTGGAAATGTTGAAAAAGAATCGTAACTTGTAGCTGTTAGACTACAACAGTGTGGATTTCCGGTTTGTGTGTTGTATATATATGTGTGGATTTTCGCCAGATTTCGGCCGGCCGCCCGGCCACTGATCGTCGACTCCTCCGGCGGCCATCCGGTGTTTCCGCACGTCGTTGCCCGCCGGCCACCGGTGTTCCTGCATTTAGCTGCTCTCGTCGTCCACCGTCTGTCCTCGCTGCATTGACGCCGGCATTCAGGTACGTTTCTTCCTCGTTCTATTTAGTCTCCTATCCCTACTTCGGTGGCCCTGTCAATTGTCCTCTTGGTTTTACATCGTTGTCCTTCAATTCTATGGTCATCGCTGGTTAGCAGTTAGGCACTCATCCGTCCGTCCTGATAACGTCGTCAGATGTTTCATGCGATATTCAGTTAGCTTTTTCAATTCACAGTTATAGTGGATTTGTGTCACGCTATGCAGCGCTGCTCTCAGCTGCGCTTTTTCCAGTTCTTTGGGGAACAGGACTCATTTCAATGTCGTAATTTTCCTTATACGTTTACCACATCCAGCTTTATTTTTCCAGATTATTTTGACCTCTTTTCGAACTGCCTCGCTTCTCCTTGCTTACAGGTCAATACGCTTTGCATTCCTATTTTGTTGTTGTATCTGTACTCAGGTATTGTGCTGCCTCCTCCTATTCCTTGCTTTTCTTTATGATATCTATGAATGTTGTTGTGTACGCTTGTTTCCCTCCCAGTGTGATGTGATGGCTTATTTGCTGACAGTGCAATATTCCTCTTTTTTTTTCCTTTTCCCCCTTTTCCCTCATTTATGTTGACAGTGTTTTGTGCTAAGAATTCTGTCTCCTTAAAAGAAAAAAATGAATATAGTACATTACACTCGCAAAAGGAGTTGTTGGCCAGGCATCTTGCTATTTGGTATTCCTTTTTCGTCGCTTAAACGCATCAGCTGGCTATTTAATCTTCAAGATAAAAGGGAGGGGCTCATATTATTTTCCGTTGCTGACCCATACAAATGCTTTTAATCCTACTTATGCTCATTGTTATCCTTTGCATATTTCTTCATTGTCTCCTATGGATTTCAGAAGCTCTTGACTCAAGAATACATCGAATAGACCTTGACTGAAACAATTTCTATATATATAGGTGTGGATATTTATTCTATTTGTGTGTTGAGAAATTACGCTTGGCGACAACTCAAGCCTAAGTACGTAGTATATGTAGTATCTTATATAGCATGCATTTGTATGCCATAATATTCACCTCAAATTTTCAGTTTTGAAGAAACTAATGATTTAGTTCATATATCACAGTATGTATAGGGTAGGCTACCAGTAGTAGCACTATAACCCTAACAAGAAGATATGCCATGCTACCCTATCTTTCTCGGATGCTGCCCGATGGTTTAAAGTGCACTATCTATGCAACTCCATTTTTTTCATGACATAGTGGAAGATAAAAGGTTTCCTCCATTCTTGAAAGTGGCAAGCAATGAATGAATGAACTTCTGAATGAAACTCTAAATCTGAATGACTTAATAGTGAATCTCAATGGAATGAATGAAACTGAATACACATGCCTGAATGACTGAATCTGAAACTGCATGTATGCATCTGTTTTACGTGATTTTTGAATGTATACGGCATAGCAATACATCTTTTTATTTTTTCGTAGGTCAATCATTTCTCGGGGTTCGACTAATGGAATTTTATTACGTTTTTTGTTAATGTACACCATACTATAATTGGGTATAATCTAATATATAAAACAAACTTGAAGTAATCCATGTTATATTAATAGGGGGTGTCAAATGTACTTAAGTTGGTTTAGTACTTGCATCACCCTCGATTTGTTGTATGGAAGCAATTGAAGTGCTATTCTTTTTATCTTGGCTTGTCTTGTAATGAGTCCTTGGGAAAAGCATGTTCCGAGGACTATCTCGGACTATCGATGAGGTGTCTTTCTAAGTCTCTATGCTCTTAAATTGTAGAATCTCACAATTTAAGATATTCTTTTTTGCATTTGTGGATGTTCTACGAGAACATGCCGGCCGATTCAAGATTGGTTGCGGATCAGATTTTGCAACTCGGGATTTTATCCAATGCTCTTCACATCTGTACAAGTTGAGTTGTTTAATTCCAGGAACGTTCTCTCAACCATTGTTATCTGTTCGGTTGTTTATCTCTTCCGACTACTCACTATGTATTTGTTTTGGACACCTCTTATACTAGGAAAAATCTCTTCGACAAAGCGAAACTTGAACCTCGGGACCAATGTGAAACCAAGAAAGATATTCAGCATGAGTGAGATCCATAATTTTTAAAAAGTAAGTGGAAAGGAACAAAATCTCTTTCTTTACATTTCTTATTTTCAACACATCTTTGCTACAATATATGGCTTATAGGCGGTGTGTTTTAAATGTTGATTCTATCCGGTTGATCAATTTAGTATACATGTTGATAACACAAGTTGTTTGTTCGGTAGCACACAAATTATCTTTTGTCGGAAGGCTCCACATGCGAGCGTATTTTGTGCTTATATACATATATAGTATAATTGCGGTAACAATAAGTACTATTTAAATAGGTGCAATTTTCATATTGTGTTTTGTAATTTTTTGGTTGTATCTACTAGGTGCATTTGTTTGTCGATGAGTATTGCAAGCATTATGGTTCAACTATAAATTTGAATGGTAATCAATTTGAAAGCTGATACATCTAGGGTAATTGTGTGGAAGTGGAACTAAACCTGCTATTGGATTGAAATGCTTGTTCTATCCCTAGTTTTTATCTTTGTACAAACTTACTACGACATTGTTTCAAATCCGCGATCTATCGGTAGTGCTCAAGTTGTGCTTGTCTCATGCGGCATGCGTGTGCTCTTGGGTGAGTTCCCGGGTGTAAAGCTTTTTTGGTCATAGTCACTTTGGCTTTGTATTGATGAACGGTGTGCTTGCTTGATATATTATTGATTAACTTTGGCTTCCTAAATTGTTTTTTTTTCTTGTCCTGAGGGGTTTTGTGGAAACTTGTTGTATTTAAATTATAGACATCCCCTTCTCCATCTCCAAGCTCAAAAGCGTGGCGAGGACTTTTGTAAGCTCTAGATCTCTATTCTTGTTTCGTGGCCTTTTACCAAGAGCTATGCTTTGGAATATTTTCTTTTGCACCGAACCATTTTGTATCTTGGTGTGTATCTAGAGTATTGCCGATAGCTATGCCCTAGCATTTTTTGAAGATCTCGCATGGGTGCTAGCTGTAAGTCAAAAAGTGGTGTTTTTGTGCAGAGTTTGAGAGGGCTTTTGCATTCTTGGCAATTTAAACATTCGGATACAAATTAGGTCACCGATAATGTAAGTGCAGAGATATTGGAATGCTGCAATTGTAGTTTTCGGCATTTGCAATTTAAAATCTAGGCATAATTTGCTTAGATAACAAGTAAAGGGATTACTGGTTGTGATAAACATCAGTTACTGTTATCATAGGTAACAAGCAGGGTGTATTGTTTGATATTTCATCATGTATTGTAGCAAATAAAAAGTAATGTAGCTTTATTTGCTTAGATAACAAGAAATAAAGTACAGCTACTGCCCATTGAGGCGAGTCCACATGCGTAACCTCGCATCGCTTAGCATTATAGTGGGGTTCACAATGATCTGGAATCAAAATTGTGGTAACTTTTCGAGGATTTGAGTTTCAAAATCTCTTGACAAAGGGAGTGCATATAAAAAGTGACTATAATATGTGGAGCTTAGCTGGCGAGCCGGATTAAACGCGATGTAAGTCATATTAGGCTTTAAAAGGTGGCAGTGGGCGCTGGAAGGCCGAGGAGGTGGAGCATGAGACATGCGAGGACTTAGCAGATACAGAGACCTCATAGATCACGAGGCGGGGACCTGCGATACAGCACATTGTTATTTTAAGCAGAGGGACCTGCGATACAAGACAACAAAGTACAAAATGACATAAAGCGATTCCCTATATAAACCTTAGCATTTGAAAGCACTTTTTAGAAAGTAACACTTTAACACGCACAGCAGTGCAGTGGGCGTTAGGCTAACTGGTAGGCGAGGCATAAAAGCTCATCGCGAGGCACCGCGAGTGTGTGTTAGGATTGTCCATTGTACTTGTACTTTGTATTGTATTTTGATTGTATTTGTATAGTAGAAGCATCATACCCTTGTATTTATTCTATCCTTTATCTTTATCTTGTATTTTGTCCTTTGTGCTGAAAATGTACATTTGTTGATTGTACAATGCTAAGTTTTCTTTGTGACTAAAGCATTGTTTTATGACTAGCACTTTAACTTTAAATTTGGGGGCCTTGTTGTGTTGTTATTTTGTCATGAGATGCAGTTCGAATTTGGTGCTTTCCTATGTTGTGGAGATTGAAAATGGAGCCTAGCATCATTGGTAGTACACCATAGCACACCTTTACGATTTTGTTGAGCTTCTACTTTGCTAATTTAGTCATCAGTGCGGTCAGTTTATATCATTTTCTTACTTTGAAACAAATATGCTATCTTACATTAGGGAGAAATCTTGAGGTGCAAAATTGTAGTAGTGTAGAGGTGCATATTATTGAGTACAATTTTAGTGATGGGTATCTGAAATTTTTTAACGATTTACTCTGATCCTACATTTATGCAGTTTAATGGCCCCTCCAGCAATCTTACGATCCCTATGTTGTGCTTTATCTGCTTTTAGGGAACGGTTTATGTGCTAGCTAGCAGGGTAGGTTTTGAGGTTTTTGAAGGCTTCTAGGCATTTCAAATGGACTGCATGTTATTGAAGTGAGTCCCAATAGCACTTTTGCTCGTAATTTTGTTTTAAATGCTTTTCTTTCTTTTGCTGAGAATTAGCTCATGAGGGCACCGAGCTTTAATTTCCATTTTAGTTTTGCCTTGTCTTGGCTATACTTCAGTTTAATAAGCCGATCTAACATGCATGTATACAAAGTCTTGGGATATGTCCCTCCTTTAGGATGCTGAATTGCGAGAGAGGTTATAGTGAATTGGCTGGCCATTTGTAGTACTGGTGCAAAATTAGTTAGCTGCAATTTAGTGACTATATAGATTTGATTTCTCTGATCCTACAAAAATACGTATTTACGATTTAGCGGCCCCTCAACATGAAGATGACTACACTCCAGTTGTAGAAGATGACAACGAGATTTAACAAACAGAGGACAAACAAGGGCGGTTTTTGGGGAATGGTGGGGTTTTAGGGATTTTGGCTGAAATTGGGGAGATGAGGATAAAGCAGAGATCAAATAGAGGACATCCTGAGGAGACAACAATCAACCAAGTGGGGCTCATTCAACTTTGGTATTCAATCCTACTTTTTACGCTCTGCCCCGGATCACGTCCCGGTGAAACTAGGAGCGGTGGGAATGCGTGTGGTTTCTTTTCTTGCGTGAGTTGGTT
>JADLZK010008282.1:0-126169 GCA_015847255.1 Hyparrhenia diplandra
CAATGGTTGGAAATACTTTCCAACTCCTCCCAACCCCTCCTGATTCCTTTTCTTAATTACAATTTTTCGTCAATTTATTTTGATTAAGGGCAGTTAGTCTTTGCGCCACTCCCTCTCACCCCTAACCCCTGCCGTGGCCCAACTCCCCGGGCCCAAACTAAACGGCACCCAGCGCCCTCGTCTCTCCCCCGGCTCGCTCGTCACCGCCGCCCGGCATCGCCGCCATCGCCGCCATCCAGCTCCGATCCGCAGCCTCGCCCTAGCCGCCCGCCGCTACCATCGCCATCTCCGGCGTCCTGGTCCGGCGCCTCCTCGCAATCGCTCCGGCGGCCCTGTCCTCTTCCTCAAATCAGCAGGGGCACCACCCCATCTTCGGTGCGGCGTCTCCTCGCCCTAGGCACGGCGCCGCCGTCCCTGGTGGATTCGACGCCCGCCGCACCCGCCGCCAACCAACGTGGTGGCCACGAGAAGAACCACCACCACCCACGTCTCAGCATCGCCCGTGCCCTCTCCCACCTCGCCGCACGGCGGCTACGTGCCCTCCCGTACTTCCCTGTAGGTGTGGATCCTCACTCGTTCTGTTTACTGTGTTCGTCTCGTTGAAATGTGGTTGCACGGATTGAATCAAATTCCAGCAATTTGTCGCCTTCGTTCATCAGTTCAATGGTAGCAGTGATAGGTGATTACCTGGTTCATACCCTGTTCTTGAAATGCATGTGTAATGGTAGTACGAATGTACATGTTGCGTTTCCATTTCAGCGTGGGAATGGAGTCTGCAATGCCAAAGATTTAGGACTGATTTGAGTTGCTGTCCTGTCATCCTTTTCCATGTTTCAAGTTTGTGTTCAGGACTGAAATGATTAGCTAGCATGATGATTAGTACAAGACTGGTAGAATTTTTTCTGTAGGGCTATCCGAAACAGATGGAACTATCATGTTGGGATCTAGCATGGTGATAAACTGATAACAGCAATTCTAAATGTAGTGTCCTGCTGTTTTTATTGAATGAAGAGCTAGGGAACTTATCTCTGAATTGCTTGGATTCAAACAGTGCTTGACTGAAATGATTATGTTAGAAGTATGACATTGCTGTGTGCACGGTAGCGGTTGATACCTGGCCATTGACTTTTCCTTTTGGCTGTTTAGTGCAAATGACAGCATCACGTTCATTTTAATTTTTCATCATATCTAATACATTTTCCTTGAGTTTTGATCTGTATCTCTGAAGAATGCACCTTTGTCTGAATTAATGTCTTCCATTCTTTTCTTGCCTAGAGGAAATCATGAGGTAAATCAGGATATCATGTTGTAAATCAGGCTGAATGAGATGGTAACATGATAGGCTGATTTACCTCATGATTCAGCACAACTCTGAATTTTGTACCTGCGTGATTCAGAGAAGATTTACCTCATGATTCAGCACAACTCTGAATGAGATGGTAACATGATAGGCTGATTTACCTCATGATTCAGCACAACTCTGAATTTTTTCGTTTGTTGGAAATCTAAAAGTGTTATTGCCTTCAAAAACAAGTGAGCGAGGGCATTTTCAAAGGAGGGGCCAAGGGCATTGTGTTTGTTAGAATCTCAAATCTTTTTCCCTTATATCTTAGGTTTTGCAGTGATTTGTTTGGAGTTTGGCCTGTTCAGGAATACCTGACAGGTTAATGCCTTTCTAAGTCTCTATGTTACTTTAATCTTCTCTGTATGTGTATATAGTTTGCTAGAAATATGCCAATAGGGAGACTGCTAGTATTCCCGTTATGCGAAATAGGATGCTACAGAATTGAATGTTGAATGCGCATTACTTTGCCCCTCCAGTAGCATTGCAGCCTGGAAAATATATAAAATAAGCATATGCTGAAGCCCTGGTCATGCTTCAACATTTTGTGACTTCATAAGGATCAGCCTGAAAATAAGCATTGCAGCTGAACACTCCATTTTGCCAGGCTAAGACAACCACAATAATCATATCTGTTGTGAGTCTTCTGATTGTTGACTGAGGAAAAATACACAAATATATTTCATTCTAAATCCATAATTAGTAGTAATAACAATGTATTTCAAAAGTGTTGTGGTAATTAAAGTTTAATAAGGAAAACACGGTTGGTTGTAGGAATTTTTTTTCCCGTTACCTTGCAATTGTTTCCCTCTATCAGGAACTAACTGAAACCTGACCCCGAGACTGGTGGCCTTGGTGCTGTTTTATCTAATTTTTGAGATGAAGTGGACAGAGGGTGACAAAAAAAAAGATTTAAAATGGCACATATACTACTACCTGATTGGCCTGATTGGAGTACATAAAAATGCCCTTTTTTTTTGAAGCAATACCTGGCCATTGTGTAGAGTTAGACTGGTAACACTGGCTGTCAGTAGTAAACAGTACTTTGTTAATCTTTGTGAGGCAATAAATATGTTATTTATGTACAAGGATACAACTTGCATCAATTTTTGGACCAATCAGTGTACCACTGTTGTCAGTATTAACAAGTTCAGCAGCTGACACCACCATCAGTGACTAATCTATCTTTTTTGTTGATGCAGGAGAGAATGTCGGGTGTCGAAAGTACAATGAAATTGCTAGGAAGGTGTTTGACGATGAAAATCAAGCATTCGAGTTTTATAACAGCTACGCTAAGGCGAAAGGGTTTAGTGTCGGGGAAAAGCTCTTGTGAGTGGGACAGCGGCCACAATGAGAGGACTCTTCGGGCGTTTTGTTTGCAGTTTGTGAAGGTTTCGTGAAGCAAAGGAGCTTTCGAGGGGAGAATAAGCAGCGGAAGCCACGGAATATTACTCGTTGTGGATGCCGTGCTAAACTTGTGGTTGCACGGGATCGAACACGGGCGGTGGCATGTGAAGGATCTCATCTCGTGAACACAACCATCCGATGGTGGAGCAAGATCTTGCTTGTTTTCTGCGTTCTCATAGAAGGATCGAGAGATGAGCAGAAGGCTGATCTCGTACTTGTAACCTGGTTTGTGTGCCGTTTGTTCTTTCGATGCACCTCTTGGATTTCTCGTTTGTTTGCAGTTTGACCGGTGCTAAATACATTAGCAGCAGAGCATCATAAGGCAAGCAAAATATATGATGTATTACGACATGCGTATATGATGTAGTACAACATGCCTTAGTCTGTAACTAGGTCACAAGTAGTCATTTGCATGATTCAATAAAAAATTCTTGTGATGGTCTACGTGGAGGAAATAATATTGGTCTACCTACATCGATGTTGATCAATGAGTTGTGACAATTCGTACATAGCCATAACTGGATCAATGATACTATATTCATAGTCATCGTACATCGATCTCACACTTTGGAGACATTGACGCCGAGCGCTGGCGCGTTGATGCCGCACCTTCAGCGCGTCGCGTTCGCGACGCGCCTGCCGATCGTTGTCGCCGCACCAAGATGGCTGACGCGTCTTGGCCGCACCATGGTGGCCGGGCGCGTTGAAATCAAATACACCAACCGGGCCGGCCGCACCATGGTGGTCGGGCGCGTTGAAATCGATATACACAACCAGGCCACTGCAGAGCAGCTCGCCATATTTGTTTAGAGCCAGCGTTCAGCTGGTCTAGCGGGCAATAACCTGTAAACATATCAGCAAGAACAAGGCATCACAACTGACAACAATCTTCAGTCATCGTTAACTCCCATTGCAGCAGTTCTAGTTGCCCAGACTTCTATAAACAAGACAGTCTTAGCATAACTAATCCACTATTCGGTAAAAGGGCATTCCAGGATTTCCATTACAAGAAAAAAGAATACAATCTGAATCAAAATAAGGGTTTTGTAAGGCTATGATGCTATAGTTAGCCCAGCACTGACTACAGAGCATGTGTTGGTCCGGTCCGATTCAGTTCATGTCCATCTCTCATTTCTTCGCTTTAGAGAAACGGAGGCACTGTACTTCTCACCAGCGATGGTGATCTCAAGGGCTCCATCTTGGTTGTCTTGGCTGGATCTTTGTTCCCATGAGGACACTCTTTTCCTTCTCTAAATTCTCCTTTTCCATCTTGACTGGCTTCTTGCATTCACACAAATAAACAGATTATCAGCACTCCATTTCTGAACAAAAAACAATAAGAGCTTAATGAAGTATGAATCCTGTAATCTATTACTTATCACTTTCGGTTGTCTTTATACCCATAGGTTTTCTTGTTAATCAGAAACCATGCATATAGCCTAGTGTATAAGACAAGGTTGTGGTGCAATCAATTAATTAATTAACTGAATGAAGCTACACAACGCTACACAAAGTTTCAGTGTATAGTGTGTCTTTCTACTGTTTAGTCCACTGATGACAAATCAATTAATTAATTAACTGAATGAAGCTACTTTTGCGGCTATGAAACATACAGGATGGCGACCGCAGAGCAAGCTTCCATAATGATTGGAGAGGCGTCTAATGCTATCATGTTCACAAAGATTTACGGGAACATAACCAATTCGGTAAAAGGCAATACAGGGAGAAAACTAATGGAGCGTTACCTCACCGGCAGCCCATGGTTCGGGGATTCAGCGTTCGCTCGATCAGGTGATGTGCATGTGTGGGTTGCTCTCGTACTCCGGCACAGCTTTGCCGCCATTACGGCTGAGGCGGCGGTGGAAGAGCAGCACGAGCCACGGCTCGGCAAAGGCGGGCACCGTGGAGGTCGCGTTCGTGCTCGGCGTCGGTGCCGGTCGGGCGGCGGCGTCCGGCGCTTCCTCCTTCACATCGCCGCCGTCCATGACCACGCCCGCGGCGCCGACGGCGTTCCCCCCGCTCCCGCGCCACCCTCCACCGACTCTCCGCCGCCCGAACGCCATCGGCGGTCGCGTTCCAGCGCCCGGCGGTAGCGCCCTCCTCGGCGACTAACCTTCAGGTGGAAGGGATCGAATGGTCGGATGGCGGCCCGGCGTGGCAAAGCCCGCAATGTCTCCTCCCACGGCTGGCGGCGATGATGGCGCGGTCGAATCGGCGGAAGGCGCCGGCGCGGCAAGCCCCGCAAGTTCATCTCCGATCGGCGGCAACGTTGATGGTGGGCGGCGGCGAGAACGCCTGTCCTAGAGACGAGAATGAACCCTAGAACGAGATGAGGATGAACTCACCTTAAAAAAAAATTCATCTATCATAAAATTTTTGTTCCAAATGTAAATGTACAGTTTTACCCTCGGTCAAAAAATAGAACTACGGAAAAGCAATTAACACAGGATCCAAATACCACAAATTTTTAGAGGCGTTGGGGGCGTTTTGTCTCATATGGCCCACATGTCATGGACACAGGAAACGCCCCGGACGCCTCTCCATTGACGCCTCCCAACGCCTTTTCTCATTTTGGGGCCACATGTCATACACACAGAAACGCCCGCACGCCTCTCCAACCATTGTAAAAAGTTCTAAAATAATATGAGACATGAATAATAAAAACCGTGGATTAAGGGATGGGCTTGCTTACCTGTAGCTCAAAATCGAGATACCTCAGCCCAACACTGAATACACATTTACAAAATTAAATTGCAAGCTTCCCGATTCAATCAAGGCCGGCCAAAATTAGACACAAGGAATAATAAACGGTGAAAGCCGCCCATGTTTTGCAGACAACCTATAATTAAAGAAACACAAGTTTAAAAGAATTGAAATAAACAATATAGGAATTGGTAGGAATGAGGATTGAAGAAAATGAAAGGCTGGAAGCAACCAATGCATCCATGTCAGAACCTCCAACATAATGAACAAATATGGTATTCCATGTGTATGAAAAAAGATATATAAAGATAATCTAGAAAGATGATTTATAGCAACAAAAGAAAGTTGTTGAACAAGATAAGGTTAGTGAACTGAGATCCTCATTTTAATCATAATGCCAGGTCATAGACTTTTATAACACAAGCATTTGTAGTTCTACCACTACCATAATTGCAGTTCAAATTGTCTCACAAATTCAACAGTTCACGTGTATTTGATTTTGCATGACCAATCATGACATAGAGGCATATAATGTAACAGAACCTCCTAATTACCGGGCCCACACGCTTTTGTCATTGACTTAAAGACCTCGACGCTAAAGTGCAGATGCACCCTAATAACTTAAGAAGCCCCCGTTGATATCTCATACCGGGATCAACAAAGGAGTAGCTACAACATTACAACATTTGTTATAAAAATATAGATCGAGTGCGGAAGAATAATAACATTAATTTTACAAATTGTGAATAAGTCACATCCGAGTAAACTTAACTTAATTGCGGAAGCTAGATAGAACGGAAGATAAACAAGATCATGTCGTGCCCCCGACATAACCTTGGTTAAGCAAAGACGAGTCAAGACACTGCAAGGGGTCAACAAACCTCGAGTGCGGGAGTACTCAACAAGACTTACCCGACTAAAGAAAAATAGGAGAAGACTCGGGAATCTTTGGTCTAATAGGAATCAAGGTAAGGCTTTAGCAAGAAGCAAGGACTCATTTTGCGAAAAGCTTACTAAAGGTAAATCCTTACTTTCAACATTTTATTTTCAAGTAAGTTTCTCCCTATTCTAGGTGATCTTATACTACATTAAACACTTGTAAAAGTTCCATCACTTATTCCATCTCTTCCTTTGTTCCATAATTTAAACTACGATGTAAGGGGAAACCAAGTCTCCATATCCGAGAAGCACGGCGATTTCGAAATCGATTAACCCAGTGGGGAGTTCTTTCCACACGACATATGTAGCACTTAAGCTTGCATATATCAACCCTTTCTGGATACTCAAACGGAACCGCGCCCTCGCCACCCGAGAATCTGAAGACGCCTCCCGGGACTTTAACCCACCGAGGGTATCTTGTACTCCGCCATCTCTCCACTCCCGGTCTTGGCGGTTGTGCGTTTCGATTTGACACCCCAAGATTGGGCTTACCGGAGTATGCGCCCGAACTAGGGTCGACCGTGATGGGATGACACCCATGACGAGCGTGCCATTGGTCCAACGACCTCAGGCGCGGTGCGTTCCATAGTCTCGGTCCACATATCTTACGTTTTCGGTCCTTAATCGACAAGCCGGAAATACTACACCGAGACTCCATTCTCAATGCAAATTACCCGACAGGTCTCAATTTCAACACCATATCCCGGTATGGTTTTCTCATATAGCATCCTTTCTCATCAAATGCCACTTCGGGCTATCATAAGAGACTCATCACATTTTGACTCAAAAGTCTAACTAATAAAGCCGGGCTAAGCGTTCTAGTATTTTAGCAAAAACAGTTATCAAGGTAGATATTGAAATATTCAAGGAATGGTAATGCATCAATTAGGTTGTCACTCAACTCCTATCACCTAATGCAAAGCATAAAGCAAAGGTGATATAAAGCCTTGTAAAAACACAAGGAAGGTTTAAATGAACCAGGGGCTTGCCACGAGTTGCGGGAAAGTCGATTCGTAGAAAAGTTGTTGAAGTCAAACTTGATGGCATCCTTGTCGACGGACCGATCTTCTCCGAAACTTGATCATCGCGAGCCATCTCGACGCTTTCTCCAAGGCTCCATCAACACGATTCGACTCACTCTCGTATACTCTACACGTAATTGATGATGCATGCTTTAGCATGATAGAATGGTAGACATGATGCGTGATGATGCATGAAATGATAAACATCTTAAGTACAACTTTTCTTCACGATAAAGTTGCAACCTAACAAAACCAACTTATTGAACTACTCTACAAGATATCATCACCATTGCCTAAGGAGTTCTCAAGGACCATCTGATAGTGGTATGGTTTAGGGTTCACAAAACAACCCGAAAAGTCTCTCAAAACCTAAGTCGGAAATCACTTATCCTCTCATTTTCTAATTAAATAAATAAAGCATAAAATAGAAAATAATTTAAATTTCTCCAATGGACCCCAAACTTTTTCCACAAGTAGGCCATCTCATAAAACAGCACCAAATAAAGTTTCATGAATTTTGGAAATATATTTTATTTTCTAAAAATCATGGAAGATGCATTTTTCAATTAAAATTTGTATTTTTAAATCATGCCAAAAGTATTCAAATTTCAAGTTTCAAATTTTTCATGGATAGACATACTCATGGGAAAGCTACACAAAAATTTTCAGAATTTTTAAAGCTATATTTGAAATTCTATGAACATAACAAAAACTATCACTATTCATCAAAATAGAAATTAGTAAAACCTTTAAATAAAAGAAAAGACTTTCGGGCCGTATTTGGCCCAGTTGCGCCAGCGCGGCAGCGTGCCCAGCAGCAAGGAGCAGGCCGGCCCACGCGGCCTGTTCCAAGGGTTGGCCTGGCTATTTTGCGAAATAGACCTCACGCGTTTTCAATAATTATAAGCGGGTCCTAACCACTATTCCTATGAGTCACGAGCTTTGCATAAAAGTCCCCGGACTTCTCTCTATTCTCAATAACAGGTCCTTGGGCAAGTGCCGACCTGGACCGCGCTTCGACCGCGCGGCGGCAGCGTGGACCTCGGGACCCTCCCCGTCGGCGGCGAGGCGGAGCACCGGTCTCGCACGCATAGGGGATCATTTCCCCTCACTTAGTCGAACAAAACCCGGCCCCTACGGACGTAGCCACGCGCGCGGCTATGGCATGGCGGAGCTCCGGCCGGCGCGACCGCGTTCCGACCGATACGGTGCACGAACTAGTGAAAGAATGGCACAGCACGAGCAGGAGCTCACCGAGCACGATGCTCGCGTCGGTTGCGACGGAGACGGAGCGAGGCGGATCGGCGACGGTGACGGCGGCGGGGGTGGCGAACTCCGGCGAAGACGACGGCGTTCCGGCAGCGTCGGACGTCGCTGCGTAAAAAGAGCGGAAGCACGAGCATCGAGCGGCGAGGCGAAGCTATTAGGCAAGATAGTTGGGCTCGAAGCTCACCGACGCGTGGCCGGGCGACGGTGAGGTGATGGCGGCGGCGCTCTTCGCCGGACCTCGGGAAGACGTCGATGTGCCGCCACTATGGTGGAGGAGAGGCTACGATTCCTGGCTCAAATGGCGCGCAAGGAAGTTTGCGAAGAGAATGGGGTAGCTAGTTGGGTGAAGGGTGGCTCAACGGCGACGGCGTTGGCGCGGAGGCGGAGGTGTTTCGGCGGATTTTGGTAAAAGAAGAAAATCGACGGCGACGGCGACCTATATATAGAAGAGGGAGGATGGACGGGTGGATGGCGACGCCGAGAACCTCCTCACACTTGCGGGCGCGAGAAGACGCTGACCGTTGGCGGCGGCCGGCGCGAACTTCAACGCCGGCCATGGCGGTCGGCCATAGGTCGACCCCATCAGAAGTTCCCAAACCCTACTCCAAACTTTTCAAATTACTTTCAAATTTTGAACTGAACTCAAAAATTTCCAAAAAGTAACCCCCCTTAATTTTTCAAGATCTACAATTTTTCATAATTGGACCATTTTCAAAATCTGCCTCTAAATAGGACTTTCTCGAAAAACAGTTTCAAAATTTGAAATTTGGATTCAAAATTACTTTTAAAATCATGTAACAACTTGAAAAACTTTGTACATGACTTTTGTTCCTCTCAACAAGATCTACAAACTAACTATTGAAAGTTTTCTCAAATTTTGCATAAATTTTGAAATATGGAAAAGGGGGCAATTAGGGTTTGAAAGAAATTCAAAACTACTTCAAAAATTTTAAACTAAACTTTGAAAACTCAAAATACCAACTTTGTTCAGTTTTGAAAACTCTACAAAAATGCTTTAATGACCATACCCAAAATCTTGATAAATTTTGAATAAAATAAAAGGGGACAAACTAGGGTTTGAAATCCGGGGTTTCCGGCAAAGGGGGACGATTTCCGAATCCCGATTCTTTTCGCGTTTCTTCGGCCCGATGACGTGACCATGAACTAATACACTTGTCTTTGGCCAAATCCATTGCTTAAGCGGTAATTAACACTGGGGTGTTACAGTCCCTCCCCCTTAAATAAATCTCGTCCCGAGATTTGGGATAGAAGACTTTTAAGGGAAACGAAGGCATGTTACCCTTGATCTTTGTTCATAGAATTTCCTTCATTGACTCCCATAAAACATTGTTACTTCTCCTTGCATATCTGGCTCGTCCAGTCTTTGAGTTCGGATGGGAAATCTTCTCACCGAAGACCCCTGATCATCCCCACTCAAAACTGTACAAGGTGCCTCGTATAAAATCTTTACTCCAATTAAATCAATTAGCCATTTGATTCTTAACGCATCCGTCTTCCTTGTGACAGGTAATTCAACTGAACTATTCTTTGAAGTCGAGTTGCCCATAAATGTTTAGCTTTCAATCCAATGTCAATAAGCAACTCATAGAAACCTTTACTGCAAAAGAACACGAAGTGCCTCTAGAGAGTTTTCCGTTTCTTCGCCTCTAATGACTTGACCAATAGCACTCATAGTCCTACCATCCTTTCTGTTAGGAAACTGATCCACACACTCCAGTGTTTGCGTCACAGAGAACTATCCAATCTTCTCCACCAACTATGGTGTGCTCTGTGCTTAAGTATTGGATGACAGAATTCCCGCGACGTGGAGGCGAGTAACGGGCTGAGGCCATGGAGGGGTTCGATATGGTGTAATGGCAAGAGTTACGGCAAACATGGCACACAAAGAGAGGAAGAAAGAAGGCGTGGTGCAGGAGAGGCACAACGAAACTGCAACACGGAAGCGAGCGCGAGAGGAGTCAGGATGCTTACGGCATTCAACAAACACGTGGCGGCAACAAGATGCCACAGTGATCCTGACCTTCAAAATGGTTAAACAGAGTCCCTTATCTACTACTTCTTGTAGTCTGTTAATATTGATGTCAGTGACTTGCTCTTCAAGGGTTCCCTTTTCTTGTAACTTTCAGAAGGAACTCACAAAGCAACTGATCCGATATACAAGTCTTCGGATAGAATAGAGTTAAATAACCAAAGAAAGTCATGACAAGGGAATGCTTAGTGTAGTTTACAAAGGAAAGATAGCAACTAAAAGAAAGTTTTAAGGTGTGGAGTCAATATGAAGGTGATTCAAGATCAAAGCCAAGGAAGTTTTAGAGATCAAAGAGAAATTGTATGGCATCAGGCTCCTTTCTTGAAGAAACGTCTAAGAAGTCCATCAGGGACATGGCATGGTTCCACATGGCACAACATAAGTTGTGGTAAAGATTTACGCACAACATCCTAGTTGGACTAAGGTTCGAACAAAGTACACATAGACTTAGCAAAAAAAACACAAACAACACCCAACATTAACACCATTTTAGATAACATGCGAAACATCATATATGCATTACATGAATGCTATAAACAACATATGCAATGCAATGATGCTTGCTAATGATGCAGCAAGGTGATCATGAACATCTAGGATATGAAGATCCTTCCCCCTTAAATGAAATCTAATTTTGAAATTTCAAGGTGGCAAATCCCGTGGGACAAATAGCGGGTAAGCAAAAAGTGTCAAACACAATAACTTACAAGGGGTTTAAAAGACAACAAGGTTTGATTCAGAGATTGCAAACCGAAACGAAAAGTTGGTTGCAGTAGCAAGGGCTTATAAGAAATTTTACAAAACAACAAGAATTAATATCAAGATTACAATCAGAAGAAAAAAGTGATTGCAACCTATAAGGGGTTTTCAGAAATTCCAAAGGAATACGGATAGGAATTTCCAAAAGAGTTTGCAACGAAGGTGGAAGCACGATAATCGTGAATTATAGTGAAGAGAAGAGCATGTGTCAGAATGAAAGAAGTCAAAATACGACACATGTATGAGTTGAGAAATCAAGGAGTAGTCTGAAGCTTTTAAATAGAGTTGACATAGCAAGGTGCAAGCTCCCAAAAGGCTGGGAACTTATGAATCAAAGATTATCAAATGGAAGTCCATTAACCAAAACCTGGTATAGGACGAAATTTAGGACAACAACTATAAAGACGAATAGTTGTCTGGATGAAGGAAGGAAGTCTCAACATTATCTAGGTACTTCAACATTATATGCATAATATGATGCATGCTCGTCCTACTCGTCTTCACAACGTTAGTCAGGATATAAGTTAGATATATATAGGGCAATACTTTATACACTATCTCTTCTGATGATCTTGGCAGAATGGTGAAATGGCTCTTAGTCGAACTTTGTCGACAATATTCAACTCTTTAGTTGTTCTTCACAAGAAGAGATGAAACTTCTCGAAGCCTTTTATTTGATCCCTCATGACATCTTCTCAAAGCCTTCCATCAAGCATAAGGAAAGATAGGAGATTATTTATAATTTGTTACTTTCAAAAACTTTTAGATTACAAAATCATTTTGAAGTTTTCAAAAGTAATGTTGTAACTGATCCTAAGTATGAGCTCTGATACCACTCTGTAACAGAACCTCCTAATTACCGGGCCCACCTGCACCTGTCATTGACTTAAAGACCTCTGACAGCAGTGCAGATGCACCCAATAACTTAAGAAGCCCTGTTGATATCTCATACCAGGATCAACAAAGGAGTAGCTACAACATTACAACATTTGTTATAAAAATATAGATCAGAGTGCGGAAGAATAATAACATTAATTTTACAAATTGTGAATAAGTCACATCTGAGTAAACTTAACTTAATTGCGGAAGCTAGGTAGAACTGGAAGATAAACAAGATCATGTCGTGCCCACCGACATAACCTTGGTTAAGCAAAGACGAAGTCAAGACACGCAGCGGGGGTCAACAAACCCCGAAAGTACGGGAGTACTCAACAAGACTTACCCGACTAAAGAAAAATAGGAGAAGACTTCGGGAATCTTTGGTCTAATAGGAATCAAGGTAAGGCTTTAGCAAGAAGCAAGGACTCATTTTGCGAGAAAAGCTTACTAAAGGTAAATCCTTACTTTCAACATTTTATTTTCAAGTAAGTTTCTCCCTATTCTAGGTGATCTTATACTACATTAAACACTTGTAAAAGTTCCATCACTTATTCCATCTCTTCTTTGTTCCATAATTTAAACTACGATGTAAGGGGAAACCAAGTCTCCATATCCGAGAAGCACGGCGATTTTGAAATCGATTAACCCGGTGGGGAGTTCTTTCCACACCGACATATGTAGCACTTAAGCTTGCATATATCAACCCCTTTCACGGATACTCAAAAACGGAACCGCCCCACGCCACCCGAGAATGATGCGCCTCCGTCCCGGGACTTTAACCCACCGAGGGTATCTTGTACTCCCGCCATCTCTCCACTCCCCGGTGCGCGGTTGTCACGTTCCGATTTGACACCCCAAGATTGGGCTTACGGAGTATCGTCGAACTAGGGTCGACCGTGATGGGATGACACCCATGACAGACGTGCCATTGGTCCAACGACCTCGGCGCAGTGCGTTCCATAGTCTCAGTCCACATATCTTACACGCGTTTCCGGTCCTTAATCGACAAGCCGGAAATACTAATCGAGACTCCATTCTCAATGCAAATTACCCGACCGGTCTCAATTTCAACACCATATCAAGTATGGTTTTCTCATATAGCATCCTTTTCTCATCAAATGCCACTTCGGGCTATCATAAGAGACTCATCACATTTTGACTCAAAAGTCTAACTAATAAAGCCGGGCTAAGCGTTCTAGTATTTTAGCAAAACAAGGTTATCAAGGTAGATATTGAAATATTCAAGGAATGGTAATGCATCAATTAGGTTGTCACTCAACTCCTATCACCTAATGCAAAGCATAAAGCAAAGGTGATATAAAGCCTTGTAAAAACACAAGGAAGGTTTAAATGAACCGGGGCTTGCCTGAGTTGCAGGGAAAGTCAGATTCCGTAGAAAAGTTGTTGAAGTCAAACTTGATGGCATCCTTGTCGACGGACTGATCTTCTCCGAAACTTGATCATCGCGAGCCATCTCGACGCTTTCTCCAAGGCTCCATCAACACGATTCGACTCACTCTCGTATACTCTACACGTAATTGATGATGCATGCTTTAGCATGATAGAATGGTAGACATGATGCGTGATGATGCATGAAATGATAAACATCTTAAGTACAACTTTTCTTCACGATAAAGTTGCAACCTAACAAAACCAACTTATTGAACTACTCTACAAGATATCATCACCATTGCCTAAGGAGTTCTCAAGGACCATCGATAGTGGTATGGTTTAGGGTTCACAAAACAACCCGAAAAGTCTCTCAAAACCTAAGTCGGAAATCACTTATCCTCTCATTTTCTAATTAAATAAATAAAGCATAAAATAGAAAATAATTTAAATTTCTCCAATGGACCCCAAACTTTTTTTCCACAAGTAGGCCATCTCATCATAAAACAGCACCAAATAAAGTTTCATGAATTTTGGAAATATATTTTATTTTCTAAAAATCATGGAAGATGCATTTTTCAATTAAAATTTGTATTTTTAAATCATGCCAAAAGTATTCAAATTTCAAGTTTCAAATTTTTCATGGATAGACATACTCATGGGAAAGCTACACAAAAATTTTCAGAATTTTTAAAGCTATATTTGAAATTCTATGAAAATAACAAAAACTATCACTATTCATCAAAATAGAAATTAGTAAAACCTTTAAATAAAAAAAAAGACTTTCGGGCCGTATTTGGCCCGGTTGCTGCGCTTGCAAGGCGCTGGCTTGCTGCCCAAATAAGGAGCAGCGGCCCACGCGGCCTGTTCAAGGGTTGGCCTCGGCTATTTTGCGAAATAGACCTCACGTTTTCAATAATTATAAACAAGGTCCTAACCACTATTCCTATGAGTCACGAGCTTTGCATAAAAGTCCCCGGACTTCTCTCTATTCTCAATAACAGGTCCTGGGCAAGTGCCCGACTGGACACTTCGCCGCTTGTGCCGGGCGACGGCGTGGCACCTCGGGACACTCCCCGCCGTCGGCGCGAGGCGAAGCACCGGTCTCGGCACGCGCAAGGGGATCATTTCCCTCACTTAGTCGAACAAAACCCGGCCCCTACGGACGTAGCCACGCTAGCGGCTATGGCATGGCGGAGCTCGCCCGGCGCGACCGCGTTCCGGCCGACACGGTGCACGAACTAGTGAAAGAATGGCATGTGCACGCACGGCGGGGAGCTCACCCCGAGCACGATGCTCGCGTCGGTTGCGGCGGAGACGGAGCGGAGGCGGATCGGCGACGGTGACGGCGGCGGTGGCGCGAACTCCCCGGCGAAGACGACGGCGTTCGGCGGCCCGACGCTCGCCTGAAAAAGAGCGGAAGCACGAGCATCGGGCGACGAGGCGGCTATTAGGCAAGATAGTTGGGCTCGGCTCACCGACGTGGACGGGCGACGGTGAGGTGATGGCGGCGCGCTTCACGGACCTCGGGAAGACGTCGATGCGCCCGCCACTATGGTGGAGGAGAGGCTACGATTCCGGGCTCAAATGGCGCCGCAAGGAAGGCGAAGAGAATGGGGTAGCTAGTTGGGTGAAGGGTGGCTCAACGGCGACGGCGTTGGCGCGGAGGCGGAGGTGTTCCGGCGGCGGATTTTGGTAAAGAAGAAAATCGACGGCGACGGCGACCTATATATAGAAGAGGGAGGATGGACAGGTGGATGGCGACGTCGAGAACCTCCTCACACGCCGACGCGAAGACGCGGCCGTTGGCGGCGGCGCTAACTTCAACGCCCGGCCATGGCGGTCGGCCATAGGTCGACCCATCAGTAGTTCCCAAACCCTACTCCAAACTTTTCAAATTACTTTCAAATTTTGAACTGAACTCAAAAATTTCCAAAAAGTAACCCCCTTAATTTTTCAAGATCTACAATTTTCATAATTGGACCATTTTCAAAATCTGCCTCTAAATAGGACTTTCTGAAAAACAGTTTCAAAATTTGAAATTTGGATTCAAAATTACTTTTAAAATCATGTAACAACTTGAAAAACTTTGTACATGACTTTTGTTCCTCTCAACAAGATCTACAAACTAACTATTGAAAGTTTTCTCAAATTTTGCATAAATTTTGAAATATGGAAAAGGGGGGCAATTAGGGTTTGAAAGAAATTCAAAACTACTTCAAAATTTTAAACTAAACTTTGAAAACTCAAAATACCAACTTTGTTCAGTTTTGAAAACTCTACAAAAATGCTTTAATGACCATACCCAAAAATCTTGATAAATTTTGAATAAAATAAAAGGGGACAAACTAGGGTTTGAAATCCAGGGTTTCCGACAAGGGGGACAGTTTCCGGAATCTGATTCTTTTCGCGTTTCTTCGACCGATGACGTGACCATGAACTAATACACTTGTCTTTGGCCAAATCCATTGCTTAACCGGTAATTAACACTGGGGTGTTACATATAACAAAGATAAATTTTGGGGAACTTGAAAAGACATGTTGTGGAAGAGACCCATGCAAAGATTGCACGGGCACAAGACCAACTCCAGGCAGGCACGGGGACATGGTTGAGTAGAAATTTAGATTATCTTTTATATCACTTTTATTATATATAATAGGATCAGCCCATATCAAAAGCGTTTATGCAACCCCAATAAACAAAAAAAAAATGACTTTCTATTTCCGCACTCAATTTCAGATGCATATAATAATACAAAGGCAAAAAAAGAATGCACAATGTCCGGTACAATGAAAATTTTTGAAAGAAAAGGATTCAGCATTGTAGGCTAATACTCCCTCCATCCCAAAATTATAAGTCGTTTGACTTTTTTTGACAACAAATTTGACCACTGCCTTATTCAAAAATTTGTGCAAAATATCACTTCTTTTGTTGTGGCTTTCTTTATTAATAAAAGTTCTTAAAGAATGACTTAAATTTAACTGTATTTGCGCAAATTTTTTGAATAAGACGAATGGTCAAACTTGGAGCCAAAAAAGTCAAACGACTTATAATTTGGGATGGAGGGAGTAGAAGATAGGTTCATAATCACAAATTTGAACCATATATCATTGACTCCATCTGATTGATAAAATGGTACGGATAAAACCAGGGTGGATCATTCCAGCTCATACTAATCTATCCTGTCAACATAACACTAACATAGTCCACTTGAATTCACACGGTCAATTCTACAACATTCAGTTTTAGAGACACAACCAATGGACAAAAGACCTGAGCTCTTGAGAAGGCATTTATTTTTTCTTCTTTGATACAAGGTAATATTGTTTTATACAGAAAAATAATGCCAGAGCCAAGTCTGACTTGTAAGATTAATATCGAGTTGGGTGACATTCTGCATAATTAAGCCTGCACTTCTACAAATGCCAGTAAAAAACAATTTGTCCATCGATTAAAACAATTTATCCACAAACGCTTAAAGAGGTAAACTGAACTGGCAAATACCACAAACGCTTAAAGTATAATGGCAATTCCTAAAGCAACATTGAGCATACTGTAAGGAAGAAAAAAAAATAGGAACTCAAAGGACTTGAGACTGCTATACCTGAACTGGTTGAAAACTCCAAGCCACTGCCGCCGCTGCCGCACAGCCGCCTAGGGCTCTGTAGCACGAAGTAAGACGTACCTAGGGTTTCCTGTAGCTCGAAGGAGAAGAAGGGAGGGGAGATGGCCGTGCTCGCCGCCGCTGCGCTGAGCCGCCCGACCGCCGCCACGCCGCCCCGCCGGCGCCCGCCGCCCCGAGCTGCCGGTAGGGAGTACGACAGCTAGGGGTTTCCATGGAGCATGTTCCAAGCGCGGATGGAGAGAGCAAGGAGAGGGTAGACGAAGACGAAGGGGGGGGAGGAGGCCGACGGAGGCGGCGGGGGGGGTTGGGGGGCGAGCGGCTGTGGTGGCGGCGTAGTGAGCTCGCGGTGGAGCCGGGTGGAGAAAATGACGAGGGAGGAAGATGAGGCCGTGAGGATTTTTTTTTTTTTTTTTTTTTTTTTGCTGAAAGGATGGGGAGACGCGGTATATATTTGGTAGCTGGGCGGGGTTTGCAAAACGCAGAGGCGGGCGGGTAAATCGTAAAACGGTCACAATTTCAGAATTTCATCTTCTTTGAGTGTAAGAAAACCGAGAATACGAGGAGTCAAAAGTAAAAACTCTAACCCATTTAACATTTACCAGGGGCATGGACAGATTGAAACACGATTAGAAATGAACGAAAGGACCTAGAAGCAAAAAAGCCGGACCAATCGTGGAATTCGGGAGACGTGGCCTGGCTGCCCTTGGAGGGAGTCTCACAGGATTAAGGGTCCTTGGAACTTGTGTGCTGGATGCATGCTTCAATCCTGTTTCAGAGTAGCGTACCTTGCCACCAAAAAAAAAGGGTGAATGGCAAAGACAAGTGCTTAGCAGTTTGCACATATGTATGTATTTCAGATTAAATCTAGATCAAGATGTATTGTTATTCAAAAGTTGATTTTTCCAGAAGTTAGTTGAGACATCTATAAACATGAGCCAATAGTTATATAACTGAAATTATACGTCACCAAGGAAATTGCATTCATGTCTTCCTTTAACAAAGCCGCATGGTCCAAATGCTTTAAATATATATTTTTAATTCAAATAATTAAATATGTTCAAAATAAAAAAACACTCTTATTAGCATCAATCCTTTTTGTCGTGTGAGCACCATTTGTACTGTGCATACAGATGACATGTCAAGTAGAACAAATAATCCAACCATGTTTACTTCTGTAAAAGAGCAACCAAATAAAGTTTCTGTAACTATAACCCTAGTGTTTAGCCTTTGAACTCAATTGTCATGAACCAGAAAAGGCCGGCCCAAAGGGGGGGGGGGGGCACGACGGCCCCGTGCCCGGCCGCCGCCGCTGCCTGCTGCCGTCGTCATCCAATCTTTATTAAAATAATAGGGAATAAATATTTAGAGAATAAATAGATTGCTTTGTTAAGAGGTATTCCGATCTATAAGGAAACCTCCTAGATATTTCTTTAGATGCAAGTCTTCCTCGGAGTATAAATACAAGGGAGCTATAATCAGTTGAATCTTAATCAAAAAATTAAAGGGGTAACACCCAACAGACTCTTGTCTTCAGCCATGTGCGCCGCCTCCACCACCGCCGCCGCTTGCCCTAACGCACGCCGCACCCTTAGGGCGCCCTGCTGCCCGCGCGTGGTCGCACGCCGCCGCCCGTCTCGCCGCGCCGCAGCCCTCGCCGCCGCCCGGTGCTGCTGTTCGTCATCATCGCCGCCTCCTACTTCGCCGTTCGCCGCCGGCCCACGTCATCTACGCCCGTGATGTCGCTGTTCGTCTTCACCACCACCTCCTACCGCTGCCCCGTCGCCAACACCGCCGCGCCGCCGCCCTCGCTGCCGCAGCCACGTGTCACGCCGGAATCGATCGGTTTGTGACCTTTGGTATCCGAGAGACCGGGTGCGATCCAACCACGCTGCCACCGTCAAGATTCGATGGTCGTTCAGCCGCCGCCTTTACCCGAGATGATCATGGAGGCCATCACGCCGCTTGGACCCGAACGCCGCCGACAAAGCCGTGATCTCCAACTACATCAAAGATAAGCACGGCTCCGACCTTCGGGTCCATCACCACGCAATCTGTTAGGGCCACCTCCCGCATGAAGGCCACCGGTGAGCTCGACGACCTCCTCGACGCGCCTCCACCATGGGCGCCATCGAAGACACCGGTGCTCCCACGGGTGCCGCCGGCGCCGTCCCCTCCACGATCACCGACGCTGCGAGCAACGGGCACACCTACTACAAGGATGCACAAGCCGCCGGCTCGATCGATCGATCGGATCAGATTAGGAGGCTACCACCGACGCCCACCGGTACTTTCGACGAAAAGCCTACCCAACTAGACCAACGTCATGAGGCTCCAATGACGGTGCAAATAAGTTCCTATGCCTCCAACATCCTCTTTGACACCGGGAACACCGGGAGCATCCACGCAATCGCCATCAAGAGCAACACAACGACGCCGTCCAACGCCGACGCCGGCGTCGCCGATCTCAACTCCGACATCATCGACATCGACAACGCCTCCAAGGGCGCCCCCAACAACATCAAGAACTTAGCGACCATGACGCCGCCAACCATGACGCCCCTCGGCATCAACGACAACACCAACGCGTCACTATGGGTGACACAACGACGTCAACCGATGTCGACATCGACGCCACCGATCCCGACATCCCGACAACACCGCGCCGTGAACAACAACGACGACAACACCTTCGCCGACAAGGACATCACATGCTCCAAAGTCACCAGCAAGTCCATCTCAACCAACATGGAGCTTCTACCACTACAACCCATGCCGCGAACGACACCGTCCGACGTCGTCATTGCCAACCATGACATCACCGACAACACCTCCAAGGGAACAACTAACGGCGATGACGCCTTCCAAGGGCGCCACCATCGACGACAATCTTCATCTCATCAAGGGAACGCCGCGCCAATGTCGACATCACCAACGACGCCCCACGGGCGACACCACCGATGTAATTGGCGATTCGCTGAACTTCGACAACTACATCAACCCGCTACACCCTTGGACATTCCATGGACATCCACTACGGTGGGGAACGCCAACAAGCAAGCTCGACTCCTATTGTAGCTTCAACCCCTGCGCGAGTACAAAGACAGGCAACCCCACCCTCAGCGATCGACTTCTTGATGACATCGGCATCGGCTCCGGCACGAGAGGTGCCCCCTTCATCACCACGACATCGGAACATCATCACGGTCAAAGACATGAGGTATGCCGCTATCCACCTAATAATAGCGGTACTTCTTTGGTTCATCGGCATGCCAAGCCGGGACGCCACTCGAGAACTGGGACACCTCCACTCGATGTCTACCTTGCGGCTTCAAAGCTGCCCACCTACGGCAACCTCATCACCAACCTTGCGCCAACTCGACCGGATGAGGACCCGTATGACTACATCGGCACCTTCAAGTTCGTCAACGGGCTCCATGCTATACAACGGGATGCACTACAGCGGGGCGCCCACACGATGGACGGTGATTCAACTCACCCATCTCCTCGACGTCCCTTCATCACGTTCGTCACATGGCTCGCGGCGGTGACGGACACAACATCATGGACGACTTGGCTATGACAGGCGAGAGCGCCGAGTCGATCCAGCCCGGCTCCCTCGTTCCTCGGCAACGGCAATGCCCAGCAGACGACTATACCAACGAGCTCTACAACAAGCTTTGGGCTATGCCGCACTGGAGGCGCCCTACATGTTGGGTGTGGCGATCCAACTCGCCCACCAATTTGACGCCTCTGTCTCCTATGAGGTCTTCAGCAAGCTTCACATTGCGAGTTCCACCGACGTCGACATGAGGTACACGCCACTCACATCGATCCTCCACCTCGTCGGCCTCGTCACTACCCCGGAGGCTCTCATCCTTCCTCAACTCGCTACACCAACCGACGACAACCTACATGGCATTGCCGAACCATCAAGCTCCAAGCGGGGAGCAATAGCTGGGGCGCCACCCAAGGTGATTGGCGTTCACCTCCCGACGACCTCGCCAACCATGCCGGGCTTCACGACAAGCACCTTGTCGATGGAGGAGCCCCTACTGAGCTTCTTGCCATTGGTGCCAAACTTCTTCCTCAACAACCACTTTGCCACTACGCCACAATATTAGCAAAGGTGCTACGGGATGTTCTCCAACCAGGTGGGATCCTTCGCATACTTTTGTGGTTGGCTCACCCCGACATACTCGCCACCAATGCAAACCTCTCCGGAGAGCACTAGAATTCCATCCATTGGACCAGCATCGGCAAAGGTCGGCGTCTTCATCTTCACCTAGCTCATTCCCTCGATAGAAGTGGATACAACAATCTTCGGGACATGCTTGATCGCCGATCAACAACGACGGCCGTGCAGTAACCACAAAGACGAGGATGCTTTGTCGGGGAAAGGGGGGGGAGAGATGTCATGAACCGAAAAAGGCCGCCCAAAAGGGGGCCTAGGGCGTGCACACGCGACGGCCCGTGCCTGCCGCTGCCGCTGCCGCTTGCCGTCGTCATCCGAGGAGATATCACGAAAGCATGTAGGTATATATGGTATTATAGAGTGAAATACAATTAATCTGGAATGAGTAACATGAAAGATTCAGAAGGTTGACACAATACAGGGCAAGCAGGGAAATACAATATTTAGCTGACAGGAGCCAAGTATACAATTTTTTGAAAGGAGATTGGGAAGGCCTCCATCCTGACTGTGGTGATGATGTGATCGAACCGTTGATGTAGACACCTGTTAGCAGCTTGGCAAAGCCTCCGTTCTGAATTTACATGCCGTGGTAGAAGCTATCTACATTGGTTAGGGGCCAAGTAAGTAGAACTGCCTGTAGACATTTAGGTGTCAAAGAATTATATGCTTGTTAGAGTAATAGATTGTTATCAAGAGGCACCAAATTAAGAAGCTAAAAATTACATAGCAGCAGGGAACATATACATGTAGTATTTCCAATGCAAAGATTACGAAACCTATACCTATGGTATCTCCAAAGCAAAGATCATGAAGGTGGGCACCAAACCAAGCAGCAAGGTACTGATTAGCTTGGTTGTACTGGTTGGCCCTAGAGCCCTGGCTAGGAACAGTTGCCTCCTTGCATTGGCTGAAGAAAAATAATATGCTGATTACATAACTAAATGAGAGTTATCACCTAAAAGCGTATATAGCATATATATAAATAACCAGGGATAATGCAAGGGGACAATTTTATATGAATCACATAATAAATGCAGTAGAAAATACAATAGGTGGCCATCGAGAAATTAGCAGCAGTACATGGCACTGATGTAGTAGTAGGCGCAGGTGAACGTACCCTTTTATTGAGCAATGAGCTGACGTAGAATGAAGACCAATATTGCATTACTTAATGGAATTACTGCATCTATAGCCAATACACGCACATGCGTGCTTTCGAAAAGAAAAAAAAAACTGCATCTGTAGCATGTCCAATTTGGAAGAACCTACTGATAAGAGCTGAGAGCAAGTTCAGAATTTTTTTTACAACAGTTTAGAATTTATTAGTAGCAGTAAACTGTGCTCTTTTATTGTACGACATGAAACACACACTTTGATGCAATCATTTGGTAAACTAAGATACGCACTGCAATGTGGCTGATAATATGTATAGAAATAAAAGTGTGGAACATCGCTAATTAAAGAAAGCTTTTTCAATATTCCTACCACTAAGGTTGGGCCAAGCTTCAGTACATGGAAACTAACCTTCAAACTAAGATGAGAGCACTGCAGACTCGCTACACTTAAGCATATGAGAAAAGAAATGTATATCAGGTAGGCCGATAGTAAGATCAGCTAAAAATCTTCAAACACTGAAGAATGAATTCAGGCATGAAGAAAACCATTTTTTTATTGAATGTTAACCTATACACAATTGCTAAGATGGTAACACTGTGGCATCAGGTAGCATTTGCTAAGATGGTAACACTGTGGCATCAGGTAGCATTTGCTCTATATGGATGAGCCAAGGAACTTGAATTCTGAAGAGGTCACATAGATCAAACAATGAGAATAAATTCCTCCCCTTAGCCTGGCGAAAAAAATGGTATGGCAACTTAAAATGAAAAAATAAGTACATTATGTCAAATGCAATCATATTAGTTAAAAAGTATTGATTTGCGTAACTTTTTAGACCCCAATGTCAGTTAAATAAAATATTCTAACAAACAATCCGGGACATGCAAATGCAACCCTATTTAGAGTAAATAGGAGAGATCATTTGTACTGACCTGATATAACAAAAAAACAGAGATATAACATGGTCATATTTTGCGTAAAGTCGACATTTCATATTTTTCCTAATCTCCTGTCGATACTATGAGGTGGGAAACATGTCGTATTTGCTTAATCCCCTAACAGATGACAGTTAATGTGTCAAAAGTTTACCTTCATGTGAGTAGACACAGAAGAGAAAAGGGAACGTAAGAGGTATTCTGAGTCAGAGCTCACACGCCATGCATATTATGTCAAAAAGATTTTCAAATGATCAACTTCTAGGAGATCTGACAACTCGTTTGGTATGAAAACTACGCCTGATCGGCCTGGGGATGTCAGACTCACCAATTCGGCATATAAATCATTCTCAATCAAGGATAGAGGCAAATACTTGCTTGCTTGCATTGATGGCTCAGTAAGCACAAAATTCAAAAACCAAAAGAATAGAAACCTTGCTTTCTGCAGGCCGTACTGGAGGAGGAGGGGATGTCGTTGCTGCTGCTCGGATGCGGGAGGGCTCACCGCAGTTCCAAAGTTGCCAACGGGGAGATGGGTTGAAGCCATGGTGGGGAGAGGCAGGGGGACGCCGCCCCGATGGGGTGGAAGGCCGCTCCTAGTCACGCCGACCGGGCCGACGAGCAGAGCGCCCGGTACCACCGGAATGGCGTTGTTGCTACGCTACGCCCGCTGGGCGTCGGGCTCGGGGAAGGAGGAGGGGGGGGACGACCGGTGAGAGACGGGCGGGGCTGCGTCTTCGCTACTCGGGGAGGGCGGGGACACCGTCTCCGCTGGCTGTGATGGCCTCCCTGCGGCGTCACTCCGCGCTCGCCATGCCGGAAGGAGAGGGCCGCGTCGGCCGGGCCGGACACCACGTCGGCGTCGGGCCGGGCAGGAGGAGAGGCGCGGCGGGCGCGCAAGCTGGCCGCCGCTGGCCGACCAATCCGTCCGGCCCTCCCATTGGCACGCGTCCGCGGGATTTGGCTTGGCCTCTGCTCCCCACGCCGGCAGCGTCCACGCGACCTTGGACCAAGCCGCCGGTGGTGCCGGATGCGGTGGAGGAATGGACTGCGGAAGATTTGCGATGCCGGGCGCGGAGCAACACCACAACGGGTTGGAGGTGGTTGAGCCGCCGCCGCCCGTCGTCTCGGAGAGGAGGCGAGTAAAGGGGAGGAGGTCGATCCAGCGGTTTATGCGGCGTGAACTGAAGGAAGACCATGCGGATGGTCGCATTGGTTTCGTGCGGGAAGAGGCGGCAGCTTAGTGGGAGGAGGCGGCCGGTCGGCGGCGACATCGGTGGGTGACGGAAGGAGGGGAAGCGGCGGCGGCCCACACGACGGCATCGTTGGGCGACGGAAGGTAAACGAAGAGACTGTGTGGTGATGATTAGGTATTCGTGGGAAATAGAGGTTCTTGGTGAGTGGTGACGTGGCTTCACCGGGGAGCGAGAGAACTCCTAGTGGGTCTTTGCTACATAGGTGTAGTAGATTACCTATTTATGGCTGGCTACATACTCCCTCAGGGATGGTATTAGAAGTCGTTTTTGGACAAGGTTTGGGTCAAGCGTCGGGAATATAAATCATCAATAACTATTAAGTTGTTGAGTTTGTAAATGTAAAAATTATATGAGTAGATTTGTCTTAAAAAATACTTTGATAAAAGTATACATATATCACATCTCCATAAATATTTTTATAATAATAAGAGGTCAAAGTTGTGTTTTGGAGGCGTAGCCGCCCTAAACGACTCCTAATACCATCCCGGGAGGAAGTATATATATATATATATATATATATATAGAGGTACCCTGGGTAGTGAATAATAATCACTACCCAAGCCAGCCAGACGACGCAGCCATGCGCGGCGCGAGCGAACCTATGGCGGATGCGCGAGTCAACGCTGGCGCTGGCCCGTCTTCCGTTTCCCACCGCACACACCTCCTTTTATTTATTATTATATTTTCCTTTTTTTATTATAATTTTTTTGTTTCGATATATTCATGGATCATGGGAGCCTGGAGGCGTCGGTTGCTTTCCATCCCCATCACCGCACGTACCCGGCTCACCGCCGCTCCTGCCGACGCCTCCGGCTCACGAGTTCAGCTCCGCCGCCACCCTCGCCGCAGGACCTCAGCTCCACCGCCGCGCCCCTGCTCACTGCTTCGGCGCGGGCTCGTAGCATCCGAGGCGGGTTCCGCGGGCGGCAGCCGGCTACGTGACGTTCCGCCCGTCCTCCCTTGGCCAGCGCGAGGCCCGCGCGCTCCGGGACCGCCTCGCGGGGAGCTGGGCCAGGTCGCGCCCTCCTCTCCCGCATCGACACCTGGCAGCAGCAGGGCCCGCTCCCGGCGCCGCCGCCGCTGAAGCAGCAGCAGCTCCGCGGGGCCATGCGGAAGCGGTGCGGCCAGATCCTCACCAGGCTGCGCAAGGACAAGCGGAGCGTGTGGTTCAACGCTCCCGTCGAGGTGGAGCGACTCGGCCTCCACGACTACCACGCCGTCATCAAGCGCCCCATGGATCTCGGCACCCTCAAGGAGGGACTCGCCGCTGGGAGGTACGCCTCGCACGACGACTTCGCGGCCGACGTCCGCCTCACCTTCACCAACGCGCTGCGCTACAACCCCGTCGGACACGAGGTCCACACGTTCGCTGGCGCTCTCCTCGCCTACTTCGAGAGGATGTACAAGGAGGCGCTCGCCTCTTTCGAGGAAGAGTGCAAGAGCCTTGAGCCCCCGCCAAGGCCAGTGGCTGCTGAATTGCCACCTCCACCGACAGTTGAGCCTGTTGAGGCGAAGGTTGAGCCGAGAGCGGGGAATGTGAGGATGCGGAAGCCCAAGGCGAGGGAGCCTAACAAGAGGGAGATGAGCCTGGAGGAGAAGAACATGCTCAGGATTGGGCTGGAGAGTTTGCCTGAAGAGAAGATGCATAATGTGCTTCAGATTGTGCGCAAAGAGGAACAACAACCCAGAGATGCTTGGGGATGAGATCGAGCTTGATATTGATGAGATGGATGTCGAGACACAGTGGGAGCTTGACCGTTTCGTAACTAACTTCAACAAGGCGCTCAAGAAGTCTCAGCGTGCTGCTGCGATGGTGAATGGTGGTGGCACTGCTGATGTAACCAGTGCTGCTGTGGCTGAGGATGACACTGCACCTGGGGCGATGTGCCTGCATCGGTTGACAATGATGATGCGGTAATGACAATAGGAGCAGCACACTTGTTTTTGCTTGCAGCTAGTGGATGTGTGAATTGGGCTCCGATGCTAGTTTGTTTATTTATTGTTTTTATTACAGGAGAGTAAGAAGCCTGTGAAGAGCACTGCGATGGCTGAGCAGGTGGATGAGTATGTTGATATTGGGGATGAGATGCCAACAGCCACCACCGCGTCCTGGATGCAGCGTGGCCCCTAGCAGTTCCACATGCCACGCCTAGGCGACCCGGTGCTGGATCCACCACGAGATCGCTCCACCATGATCGATTTGTTCAGCATCTGATGGAACAGAGTACGTATCTGGCTAGCATTTTTTTTTCTCGATTTTGTTCTGTGTTCGCCTCTTGAACGAATTAGTTTGTATTAAAAAACTATTATTTTTCTGATTTTTGAGCTGCAGGAGATTTTGGCATCACGGCTTTGGTGTGCACTGATTGCTCAGGAAACAAACGTTGATTAATCTGAATAACCAATTGTGGTTCAATTGCAGCAAGGCGACTTTGTGGGCTGCCAATGCTGGTTCCATGTTGCTTTTAGTTACTCGTGGGGAAGGATTTGGTGATTTAATTCCCATCCAGTTGCGCTGATCAAAATATTATATGTTTCTAGATTCAAACCAAAGTTTAATGCAACACTCATTTGGCTTTACATGCTTGTTCCTTGTAGAATATATATGCATTTTAATTAGTATTTTTGCATATAAATGCAACCATGGCCTTCATTTATTTACTGAACCTGCTGCAGAAATATTCAGAAATATTCTTTTCTGGCGAGGGTATTTGCTGCTAGGTTTGATGAACTCTACAAAATGTTTTTTTTATGATTGCGGCAATGGGAAGTGCAATCAGGCTCGTCATCATCACATAAACCAATCATATATTTTAATGAGCAAAATATGATGTGCCCGGATATGTTGGGTTTCATGTACAATCAGTTTTATTATTCTTGGATTTAATTATATCTTCCTTTTACGTGCAAAACCACCCCATGCAATGTTTCAATATGCTGGTTTTGTTGCTTTCACTCATTAGTTATTACTTTATTTCTCTCTTCTAAGTTTATCTTAATTCTGCCCGTAGTCTAAAGGCACAAGGAGCTGGCAGCTGGAGCTCAGTTTGGATCAGGTTCTAGTGTGAGCGCCCAAGGGCCAAGGTGTCGCCTGGATGGTCATGACGGTAATTGTAGCTACATATCATGCATTACATGTACCCTGTAGGTACAGTTTTGCTGCATTTTTAGTTTTTTATGGTCATCCAGTTCGGGCCCAGCTAACATTGTTGTTGCAAATACTACATTCATATCAACTGGAGTGGTTTTCATCATTGTAACATATACATGCTAATATATGCAACTAATAATCGGGCTTAAAAGATGTCTGGGGAATTTTGTCAATTACATGTGGCACAGTGGGAGTAGTTATGCACTATCTAACAGTGTATCTTATGGTTCATTTGACTCACTGATGAGCCTGTCATTGTGGAGGTTGGGTGCTTCTTCCTGTTCTTGGAAATTCCTCTGTTTAATTGTTTGTTCTTTTCTGTTCAAGCCATCTTTTTCTCGATCAATGTTCAGTCTTAAACATTGTTATTACAAACTCTGGTCCAACCAATATTAGACAAAGCAAACCCTTAATGTAAAAATGTTCACACAAAGTACAGGCGTCGAAACATTTATTTTGCAATATGAGTGTCCTTCATGTGTTTTGTCAGAATGCTTTATTATGTAGTTTCCCACTATTGTTTTCACCTTTTAACAGATATTAAATGATAGTGATATTAACAACTTTGCTTTGAGTGTGCTGGTAATTATGAGAGCCTAATGTGTGATCTACTTCTCGTTGAAAGAGTGTTGATTGCACTTTTAATGGCATGATCTCAGCTGCCATTAAAATCGATCTATGATCTGCTCCCCTGGGTAATTCTCTATTTTTTTTTCCTTGTTGCACAAAGTGAGCCTGGAGGTTGTTTAGCTCACTAGATATAGCTTATTTGTGTATCCTTTACAGATTACTGCAAGGGATTTTTTGCCTGATATTTTTCTTACTAGTTCAGTGTTGCTACAAATTGTCAATCGGTTTTAGTTTCCTACTCTATTTATTTGTATGACAATACCAGGTTCTGGAGTTTGTAGATAGCAATATGAAGATTCCTAGTTTGTTAGCTCAAAATAATCGTTACCATCTGTCAGTCTGTGACGGGGCTGGCGGCCATACGGCCTGGTCTTCCTTCCTTCTGCTGGCCTGGGGCCTAGATCTACAAAGGGCGTCGGCGGCGGTGGCTGCTGCATCCAGCTGTGCTAGGGACAGTCGGAAGCGCCCGGGGACCAGCGGCGGCAGCAAAGGCACAGCGCCCAAGCGGCCCAAGCGCCGGTGTGCATTTTGGTACGACGGAATCCAAGGTGCTCCTTTTTCTCAGATTTTTTTTTTTTTTTTTTTTTTGAGATGTGACTTTCCCCTGCTGTGTGTAGATCCAAGACGCTAAATAAGATTTTCTGATTCTGATCTTTTCTGCTCATGGATCTGGAATCTATTTGCACGAAGCTGCAAGTTGAGGTATTTTCAGGCCATGTGTTTTTTAAGTATATATGCACATAGCAACTTTTGTATTTATTTTTGTTCCTTACGTTGTTATCATGCAAACCAGTTGTACAGCTGCAGCAACACAACATGATCTCATCTGCCATTAAAATCGATCTATGATCAGCTCTGATGGGTATATTTTTTTATTGGTTGTTTAGCTTACTAGTACTAGATATAAGCTTATTTGTGTCTCATTTACATACTACTGCATTTTTTTGTCTGATCTTTTCTTACCTGTCGGTTATGCATCTTATCTTGTTTTTATTTTCAGTCAAAATTTGTGAGACATGTTCACCTGTCCACTTCTCTAATCTTTTTTTTTTTGGCTTGTCTTTGCCACTTTTCATAAACCAATTACTGGCAAGTATCCTCATAGCCTACCACGTAGGTAGGACCCAAATGAGGTGAATAGTGATGTATTTCAGTTCTCAGTTCAACAATACGAGCCATGTTGAACTGCCTAGTGCTTATCAAATTAACTTTAATGAACAACGAGCACTGTGTTATGCAGCTACTGCAGGCCTAATTTATCTCAAAAAATAAAAATAAAAATTGCAGGCCTAAATTTAGTAGTATAATAATACTGTCATGCTCAATTTAGAGATGTCATTATCAAAGTAATTATAACCCTACAAAGTATAATGAGCTTACACACACATTGAATTTTGTGGTGATCATGGCATTAACAATCTTTCCCCAACAAGCTTATGGCATTTGATTTATTTGTTTGTGATTCATGGGATTTTATAATGCAATGGAAATGTTGTGCCTGTGAAAGCTCAGTCTTTTGATTGATGTGCACAATGTTTTTTGGAAGCTAACTATTCTTTGGAACATACGGCCTGGATCGTATCGGGCCGTATTCTTATCCGATATGTGTTCGACATGGGATACAGACCCCCTGAAGTATCCGTGCATCATAGGCTGGTAGTCTGCTATTCATATTGTTGTTATCTCCTTACTATCCTCTTTTTGTTTTCTCGCGCTTTCTATCTTTTGAACAAAGAACTGTAGATACAATAGTTGATCTTTAATCTATAATCCAGTTCACTAATGTTTCTTAAATCAATAACTAAATAAGTAAATATCTCTGAGCCATGGATATATAATAACATCTTAATCTCCTTTCCATGCTTAGCTTATCAAGTATACATCTTAATCTTCAGAAATAGTAGCAGACCTTAGCATCCAAAGCTCGACGTGGAGCTGCCTGCTTGGACAGACCACAACCCCTGCTAACTAGCCACTAAGCATGCACTATTTAGAACTTAGTGAAGTCAAGAGGACAGTAGTTCTTATCCTTGTTTTCAAGCTAGAATTGAGAATTCGTGCTTTAATATTTTCTATCTGTCAGGTACACTCAATGATCTTGACCATCATCAAGTTGCTTCCCTTGCTAGCTGTTTTGTACCCTGTGATAAGTCAAGTGAGCAGATACGCCTAAGAAATGAAAGTAAATCAAGTGTTCTCTTCTGTACAGTAAATCCCTTTTTCCCTCTTAATAAAATCTCTCTACAGTGTGGGCTCCCCTGCTTTTATTTCATTAATTTTGTCTTAATTGTATGTGTTATTTCCATACAGGGAGCCACCTCTATGACCGATATTTTTGAAGGAAGTGTCATAAGGCTTGCTAGAAGGCTGGATGGATTTCTGAATCAGGTGAATTTCTGCTATCTCCATTGGCTGAGTAGAAACTTTTAGAAACTTAACCTACGAAATTTTTTAAAAGTGATTGTGGTTGAAGTGCATCTGTAAGGAATGTTACTTGAATCCAACAAACAAGTGTTTTAGTATGACTATTGACACATTTTTAGTATGACTATTGACACATTTTTAAAAGAGGCCATGTTATTTACAAAGGAAAAAGAAAGAAAAGAAGAATCAGAATCACAAACTACTGTAAAAGTCCATAACCAGTTACTACTTATAATCTGTAAGGGATGCATCAAAGATTGATTGATTATATGAGATAGTGTCTGTGAGTTGGTATGACAGGGGAGACACATGGCGCTCAATTTTTTTTCCTTTTTGTGTTAAGAGACTTCATTTATTCTGCTTATGTTTCCTTATCTGTCAACCAAAGTTACTTTGTGATTGTTTGGTTCCTTTTCTGTAGCGACAGACCCTGATGGCCATGAAGATTCAAATTCTGAATGAGAAGTGGTGATCGTCAGTTGAGACCACAATTTAGTATTTGTGGTCGCATTCCATGATCATGAAATGGATTGAGAATAAATTAGAATTATATATCTTACATATTTTGCATTTCCACTCCACATTGTTTTTCCATGAAATTACTTGGGATCATTAAAGTATTACTTGATGCAAAGTCTGAAATTTATATCTTGGTGTATTTGTGCTCAATATACGCTCTTTGTAATTGGGTCTGTTCAAAATATTGCTAAGTAATAAAAAAAAAAGAATTTTGGTCTGTTCGTGGTGCAAACCAATTGTTCTCAATATATTTTTGATTTCAAATTCCAGATTATGACAGGTTTGTGCCAATCAAATGGGCATTAGAAGTCGATTTCCATGCTAAGAGAATCTAAGACGTATAGATTACTCTGAACAATAATAAAGCCGGCCTGTCAATTCTAATATGATAACGTGGTAACTTTTAAAAAAAAAAGAAAAGAAAAAGAAAGAAAGCTTCAGAAACCTGCCATGCGTGTGTCACGGGCGGCAGGACAGCTTGGAAAGGTTCAGGTGAATCTCACTAGCGAAAAAAAATCATTTGATAAAAAACAAAATCGAGACCATCTCCAGTCATGCGTGGCCGTCGGCAGTAGTGGGGGCAGGGGAGGGGCCCATGTCGCGCGATTTGCTGGTTCGGACGAACGCTGGATGCGGGCTGGGCGCGCGGGGGCTCGGGTAGTGATTAATAATCACTACCCGGGTACTACTTAGCGCATTTTATATATATATAGGGTAAATTTTTCCTACACCCTAGGTGTAGTTACTCCCTAACCCAAACCACGTACAGCAAGCGTGCGGACTCTCTTAGCGGGTAAAATAAACTAGATCCGATAAACATGCATACGTACGGTCGTATTTCATTCATCGGTATCTTTTTTAAATCATTATAATTATCCTTCCGGACGTTATTTGGATGGGGAAACGACTTCCGGCATCTCGAACCAGCGCCGCCCCGCCGCTCAAGATCTAGCGCCGCCTGCATCTTCCCCGGCACAAAAATGGGAAGGTCGCCATCGCATCTCAACGTCGGCGCGACGTCCTCCACCCATGGCAATGACGCACAGCGGCGCAGGAGGTATAGGGGCAACAGCACGACCTCACGTACACCGGCTGGCGGCGGGTGGAGCTCCTCGCGTCCTCCCGGTCTTCTCTTTTCCCCTCCCCAGATCCTGTAGGCGTCGGCTCCAAGTAGAATTCTCTAGCCGCCGGCGAGGTGGACCTTGTCAGCCGGTGCTCTCCTGGCCTTTTCTCGTCTCCTCAGCTCCCGCAGTAGTATGTGGCCTTGGTCGGAGTTCTCCGGCTCCCCGGCCGGCCGACGTCCAGGTACGGGATGGAGCTCCCTGGTGAGTGGCATGTTGCGTTTTCATTTGTCTGGCTAATTCTGCATCGCTTTCTTTTCTGGCTATGGCTTCTTGAATGGATTCCGTCACAACCTTGATCTATTTCTTTTCTCTCTTTTTTTATGCGATGAGATCTATTTCTTTTCTCCCTGTGCCTGAACGGATTCCTCATTTTATGTGGAATATACGATGGATTCAGATTCCACAGGGCTTTTTAAGCATTGATTTTTTTTTTACCTCCAGTTTTAGACCGGATCAGACAGTTTCATTCTGGTGCTCTATTAATTTTCTGGATCGATGAACGGGAGTAGTCAGGTACTAGAACAACTAATTTGCTGATTCTGAACCCCATGATTTCTCTCATTGCTTTTTAGGTGTTACAGCTGCAAGAATCGCACTCGCAGGATGAATGTGCATGATGCTCTCGATACATTATTTAGAATTAGAGTATCACCTGCTACTTTTCGACTCCATAGAGTATCACTAGATACATGTTCTGTATAGTGTACTTTAAATATTATGTTCCAGCTTGTATCTACTCATACTACCCATGTATAAGTATGTACTAATAATACTCCTTTTTTAAATGATATGTATGTATACTTAATCCTGCCGTGTATGCACATGTACTATCTAAATTGTATGTATGCATACTCTATTCAAAAAATGTATGTATAAGCACTCTTATAGTAAAAAGTATGTATAGATACCCCATTTCAAAACGTATATATACATACTTTATTTAAAAATTATTTACAAATTGTATGTATGCATACTCTATTCCGAGAAGTACATACAGATACTTCCATTTAAAAAGTATGTACACATACTTCCTTTCAAAAAGAATGTACGGTGGCCCTGATGGGTTTGTCACGGCAATTCTGTAGCCATCGACAGCTTTTTTAATTCAGTATATACGTCAAGAAAAGTACATACCGATGTCCCATATATTTTATTAGTCCTAGAATTAGTATGTATACCCTCTCTCTGATATCATGTATGTACACATTATATTAGGCAGTATGTGTACATACAGGGCGTCAAGTATATGCATATACTCCATATGAATCAGTACGTCCTTCAGGAAAAACTAGTATGGACACATGCAACCGATAATCATATTTAAAAACAGTTTAGAAGTGCATGCAGCCGCTAATCTAGTGACTGCGTTCAGAAAAATGCGGCCGTGCAACACCGCAACCAGAAGGCTAAACGGGTCATGTTTCTCAGCCCGTGACCCATCGCTAAGCTGGCCGGACCTCAATCCTGTGTGTACTCTCGGTGGGTGTAAAGAAATACTTTCACGGGTGTATAAAAGTCACCTTTATATATATATATATAGAATACTATATATATATATATATACACACACACGTAGCTCTCCATCGATCTGTCTACACCACAAACTATTGAGTCCAAGTCGGCAGCTGGATCGCGGTCGATCGAGATATCATTAATTACTACCGTGAAGGCGCGCGGTGGTGTACGTGTCAGTGTTTGCCTCGTGGATCATTTGTGCTAATTAATTCAAATCATATCTTCATCCAAATCATCGTCGTGTCTACTAATCCAGCGCTAACCAGTGGACATATATGTGGCCAAATCACATGAGTTGCACGTAGACATAAATTATAATTAAAAAACTATTAGAGTCTCTTAATAAATAACATCGATCTATATATCACAATTGAATGATGCATCAGCTGCAGGGGGTCACATGTTGGTGAATCTTGTTTATATATTCTCCACGAGGGATCGATCTTTAGCACTAAAACTAGTAGCCGCCAGTATCTATAACCCCTATAAAGACAAGACCCACTAGGGGAGTTCTCTTATTGTGCAAAGACGCCACCTTACCATCCCACTAACAACTCACTAGCATGCCACCTCACCATGCCCACTAACCCTTTCTTTGCGCCACGTCATCAACATGCCCCACATGTCTATAGGCATAAAAAGGTTATAACTCATGAACGAAAAAAAAATAAATCAAATTCTGATTACACCATTAAATTCATTTTAATAAATCCTTTAAAACAAGATCTCACATGTATATATATTTTGATAAAATTATAAATGGGACCCGTTGGTATAGAGAAAAAAAAAAAAAAAAGAAAATAAAAAAAGGAAAAAGAAAAAAAGAAAAAAAGAAGAAAGAAAAGAATAGGAGGGTGATAGTAATATTGTAACTCATAGAATTCTCCTTCATCTTCAAGAACGCATAAGTGCTTTATAAAAGCATAGGTTCATTCTTTTAGCATGCACTGTGGTTGTGTCTTTTATTTTCATCAATCATATACAAATAAAGTTATATATATATGAAAATCTCATTTATATTTCTCCTTCAAATGTCTTTGGCGTCTGGCGGGGGAATTCCTCTGGTATGAACGACGACGATGGCCACTTGCTTGGTCGTCCTCGTCATACGTCTGGTTTGACTAAGATCGAGCTGAGAACGAAGATCAGTTTTTGTATGCGTGTTGTTGCCCCGTGCCAACGTGCCCGGTGCCTATCGTCTTGTGTGGCTTATCTCGTCTCCCGGTGCCAACGCGCCCGGTGCAAATCTGTGGAGGTTGGCCACGCCCAGGCTGATTTCTACGTCGTCTGCATATATATCGTGCATTGGTATGATTCTTAATTGTATACATACTTTATATACATTTTATATTTAGTTAAAGTGGTTTCTCGAGAAATGGGAAATAACAGTTTAATTTTTGAGCAAATATAACAGTTATTTAGTTAATGCAGCATGGACATCCAAATCCAAATAAAAATAAAGCTAGCTCATTCATCTTGCTCACCATCCCCGGCCCATTTGTGCGGAGGCGCTACCCGGCCCAACGGTACTAATGCTCCCGGCAACTACTAACTGGTTGACCGATTGACGCGCACTGGTGGGCCGGATGCCTGAGTGCTGGGCCGGCCATTTTGGCCCAGTGAGTGGTGAACGATGTGATCCAATAGGCCCATTCGCCCATTCTTTGCTCGTTGCTCATGTATTTATGCACCGCTAGTGAAAAATTGGAACGTCACTAGAAGCTGTTTCTGTAACTAACAGAATTTTGCAATAATACCATCCCTGCTAAGAGCGTACATATGCAGACCAGAAATTAACTGAAGTATCAGGTAGGCCAATTAACTGAGGTATCATGTATCAAGTCAGCTATTTGCATATCTGTCAGCTCTCATTCACGATTGTCAGCTCTCGATATGATCTATCTGGTCAACAAGTTAGTAATACCAAGTTATTCGTCTGCTACATTCCCCATGATGTGCCTGGCAACTGACATTGAGAACCTATTCCTATTCAGTAAATATGGCAAGTGAGTAAATTAGTTCTGACCTTTTTTTTTTTTTTTGAATGCACCAAAATTAGCTCTGAACTTACAACTTAACCTTTTGTATTCCAGTTGGGCCTGTTGGCAGTGGCTTCAGAATTAAAATTTGAAAATGTTCTCAAAATAGCTCTTATGAAAAAAAGTGATGTGTAGTTTTATTACTGATGACTAGAGATGCATTTTCATTACCTCAGTCTTGATGGCGTTACTGTGCTTATTCCCTAGACTGCCCGCGGAGAGTAAATATGAAGGGGATCAAAATGGCTTTGTTCTAAGTAGAATTTCTCACTTCTTTGATTCACAAAGTGTCTACCTGTGTGACCCGCGGGGATTAGTAATGGGTAATTCATAACGCTCTTCACATCAGTGGACCATATTGCTGCAGAAGTATATATTATGATCACCAGGATGCAGATGGTGCAAATTCTGAACTTGACAATCGAGAATTTCATGGGCGCTGCATAGTTGTCGACTTTGCAAGAGGGGTTAAGCTCTTGCCACCACTGTACTCTACTACACACATGTTATGTGACATCTATCTATACCATAAACAAATAATAATAATAATTTAAAAACTTATAGATACCACATTATCAAAAAATGTCGGATTAAAAAAACAAAACGTGGAAATACTGGATAAGAAGATAATGACAATCAAGCTAGAGAATGGAAAATAAAAACAACATATATTATCTTCTACGCACGTGTTCTCTCTCTCCCATGCATGATCTACTGGTTATCCCAAACTCCTCCGATCCCTGGTCTACTTATGGAAGTGGTAAAGAGAGAGACTAATAATCTACCCCATCCCAACAAGATAATTTATATCAGACCACTAGTAATTTTTATTTTTATTTTTTGACTTATTTGACTAGTCAAAAAATAAAATAAATAAAAAATAGGAAGACAAAAGTCAAGAGGCCTCTAAGGGAAAGAAAAGACAGATGAGCCAACTTGAGATTTTTTTGGCATTATTATCCACCAGAGAATAAAACCCAATTCAAGTTATTTTGTAGATTCATTAATCAAGGGTTGGCGGAAGAACTTGAGAAGTTTCCCACAATTAAAGATCAGATAACGAAATTGCATTTCAATTTTTTTGTGAAAGGATATCAATTGCTAGAACCCTCGATAAAAAGAAAGGAATGTTGTGTATGAATCACTCTCGATCACCTATTCTTCCAAATTATATGTATCCAAGAGATTAATTTTTGGTTTCGATGTGCAAAAAGCAAACCATTTCTATTGGAAACATTACTATAATAATTCTTAGGAACCTTTATAATATAATTGGAGTATACCAAATTACTATTCATTTTGTAGGGTTTATCCCAAAAGTTTGCGGCTGCAAGCGACGTGCGACAAGAACGTCGGTTGTGTGGAACGGACAAGCACCCAATCCAGCCAATGATAGGGTGCCTTAGCATTAGCGCATACTTCATCAAGTGGAAGATAGAAGTTACAAAAGATTCACAAGTAATCCAAGAATTACCCGCGAATCCCACACCACAAATAAAAGCAAGAAAACGAGGGAGGGGTGAGGACCACCACCTAACAACCCCGACCAACTAAACTATGCACGCAACAAAAGACACATCCGCGCAATAGTCGCCAAATGGGGGGGATCAAGCCCGCGGTGGCCAAGCATCCACCGGGACCTCAAGAAACCAAGTAGTCGCGAGGCGAAATCTCCGGTGACCGGGTAGCCACTGCGAAGAAGGCGTCGTACTCACATGAACCTCCAACAACCGGGTAGTCGCGAGGTAGACCTCGAACAACCAGGTAGTCGTGAGGTAGACATCCAGCAACCAAGTAGTCGCGAGGTAGAACCGATAGTGATCAGATAGCCACTATGAAGATGATGATGAAGCGACGGTGGCCGGGTAGCCCACGCAAACTGCTACGGCAACACCAACACTGATTTGGACACAACAAGGTGAGGGAGGAGATGAAGCATAGGAAGGCATAGTGGCGACATCGGGTCGCGAACCGTGGAGGACGGGATGCGGGGAGAGCTTTAGCGGCGCCTTCAAGAAAGGCTCACGACATCCACTAATGTCGGCGGCGCACGGGAGAAGCCCCATAAGGTCTTTTGACCCCATCCACGCCCGAACACGGGTCTTCGACGGCGCCACCGAGGCCAATGACATCGCGCCACCGTCGTCGGCCCAAAGGTAAGCGGGCAGGTTTTCACCCAATTAGTTGAAGGTCGGCCGCAGACCAACCACGCGATTAGTGCCACCAACCGAGGTTGGCTAACACCCGTCCACCGTAGATCGAAACATTGGTGGCAAAAAGCATGTCCCAAAGGCAGAACCGGTGCAAGAAGAAGCGGAACACCACCGGTCGAGCCACAATGGCAGGCTTCGCGGCGCCAACACCGCCACCGCCCTCGGCACCACGACAACATCAAGCACCACCACCGGACACCGCACTCCACTAGCATGTCGGGGATGGCCGGCCCGACCACTTGGGCACCATGAAGCCGCTCCGGCGGCCGAGGGCCCAGCGCCGACAGCACGCCCGGCCTCGGTCGCCTAGACCATGACTAGAGCGCACCCGGCCTGGCCGTCGGTCAAAGACGCAGCCACGACCATCGCTGGCGTCCCGAGCCCGCTTCGGGCAGGCGCCGAGGGCCCCACGGCAGCCCCGTCGCATCGGGAAGCCGACCATTGACAGCCCCCAACCGCGCAGAGAGAGGGCAGGCAAGATAGGGCACCAACGAAGATGGCAGCCCTATTCGGTGCGGCGAGGCCTTAATGAAGATTGCAGCGGGCACTAGCGAAGATTGCAGCGAGACGCGTTGCCCCCCGCGCGGTGCGGATCAGGCCCGATGGAGCGAATCCGACCATCGCCATCGCTGCCGTCGAGCAGCGGCCGGAGACGGCGGAGGCCGCGGGCGGCGATGAGCAAGGTTGGTTCGGAGAGTGGGGCCAAATCCGACCACAAAGGGGCGCGGATCCATCGTGCCCAGCCAGCCACACGCCCGGGAACTTCGCCGAAGAAGAGGGAAAGGAAAATCGGAGGTGGTAGAGGAGGCACGCGACGGGTTCCCATTTTTAGGTCCCACGGCCGACCGCCGCTACGCGCCCGGCCGAGGCGGCGACATGGCGAGGGGCGGCGACGCGGCGGGGAGGTGGCGCTAGGGCGGCACTTTGGCGGCGGAGGGCCCCGAGTCGCCCCGTGGGGCGTTCGAGTGGGAGATAAAAGAATTCTTACATTTCATGCATTGAGATCAAGGCAGCAGGCTAACACAGGCCTTCAGAATTCATTAACCATGCAGGTTTCTTTGACTCATCATCAAACGAATAAAAAGACTCCACAGGTATGACAAGCAGTAGATACAAGCTAGCTATAATCCTTCAAAATTGTACCGCAGATTGCACCAGAAACCTCCAAGAGCAACAACTACAGATTTTTAGAGCACGCATAAGTAAGGGCTGCCTCAGCGCCTCAATTGGATATGTTATGGAGCAGGCGACGAGCAGCTGAAAAAACTACAAATAGATGTCAACACTACCGGTAGCAGCTATTGTCTTGCGCCTCAATCTGCTTCTAACGATGTGCTGTCATGGGCCCCGCTGGCAGAGGATTCGTGTGGCCACCTCCTCATGACAACGTCGCCACCTATACCGCCCGGGGTCCTCGGCTGCTTCCCGAGCCTGACCGCTGGGGTTGGAGCTCGGCGAGCACGGTGCCGCTGGCGTGGATCGACCCAATCTTTGGAGGAGTTCGCCGCCTTGGACCGGGGGCGCTCCACTTGTGGGCGTTTGCTCCGGGTGTGTCGGCGGCGAGCTTAGTCTTTGTGGACATCGCGGAGACGGGGCCGGACGTCGCTACGGTTTGGTGGGCGCCATGGTCGTGCTGAATTTGAGTGCCTAGGCATGGCTGTGGTGGTGGTAGCGGCGGTTCGGCGATATCTCCCAGCCACTTTCGGCGCTGTGCGCGACTGGCCCGGCCTGCCATCGTCGGATGTCGATCCGCCGGTGGCGGCTGCTCCTCGAGCGTCCAACGCGAAGGTAGCGGCGGTCGCCCGATCTTCCCATCCTCCTCGACGATGTTGGGCGCGTGGCGCTCGGTCGGTGAGGAGGCTGGAGGGAAGGATTTGCATCCTCTCAACACTCCTCTAATCAAAAGCTGGTCCTACACTACGTCGCTCCCGCACGCGGTGTCGGTCCATTCTGCGGAGGAGTGGGCGCGTGCAGCTAAACCCACGCGCCCCTAATGCAATAGTTCAAGCACAGAAGGTGTTGCTTCGTAAGCTTGGCGAAGGTCGAGGATGATGTGGTGGATGCAGATATTGAGCAGCAGTTCGTGGGTTGCGTTTGGGGGCAAAATGACCGAAAAAAAAAGAAGATTTGTTTCAAAGCCACGCTTTACGGTGGGCTCGATCTTTCCGTCATTGATCTCAACATAGCCGGGATTGTAGATGAGGAGGCCTACTAGTTAGGGCTTGATCTCTTATTTCTCTCTTTGTCGCAAGTTTGCTTCAATGTAATCGCTCGTGTAATATCCAGTAGAAGTAGGGGTGGTGATCCCGGTAATCGTCGTGTTACGGATCGACCATGGTCATAACACTCTTTTCTGCTTAATGAAAAACAGCCTAGGCGTGCTCTTGAAAAAAAAAAAAAGTATTGTTCCCAACTAAAACACTGCTCTACCACCATGAAAAAGTCCTGAAGTCCAAAGAATATGTCAAGGGAGACGACCTACCAAAAACATCAGTGTTAGAATCGTCAAGAGGAGCACTAGAAAACTAAGCCATGTTAAGTGACAGTTACTGGATTGGCATTGTAAGGACTAGCTTGCTAGAAAGGTTGTAACCCTAAACAAAAATTTGCACTCCCACTACTCCGCAAATACAAGCACACACTTTTAGAACGATACGGGGTTGTAAATTAAGGGCATATATATGTTCTCACTAAACATGATATGTCAAGTTCGTGAGTAAGCTTTGTAGGAAATATATACCAAAAAAAACAGATATACACAACTGACAAATTAATATGTATACGATTATAACCTCCACAGATGTACATAAAGTGCATGAGCTTATACTGAATAACAAGTAATGTCCTTACCGTTACATTTCATATGCTTGGCGGTGACAATGGTGGTGGGAAGCTTGCATACAAGTAATCATGGCTAGTTTCAAATTTCAACACACACAACCTCTCAAACAATAATGTCTTGAGCTCTAGCGTGAAATATTGTGTGCATCTGGGTTTTCTCTCAAACAATATTGGTCTCGAGGAATCCCTCGTACGAGTACATAGCCCCTCAGCTGCACCTCCTCTCGAGATGGAACAGTAACAGTCAGGCAAGGGACCTGCATTGTCGTGCCGCCACTCCTCTGCACCAGCACCATTGCTTCGCCTAGTCTTGCTATAGAGGTTGAACTCAAAATCACCAAATATCAGCAAACCAAGCCTGTCTTCTGCCAGCTCCACAATGCATTTCTGTCTCCCCTTGCTTTCAGGAGGGAGGTCAACCATGGAGAATTTCATCTCAAGTGTGTCCAGCACGAGCATATCCTTCTCACTGTACTCTGTCCAGTAGACGCAGCCGTGCGCGCAGTGGCGGCGTGTCAATATAGGGTAGGATCCCCATCTCGTCCATCCATGGCTTCCAATAATGCTAAAAGATGCGACGGCTTGCCACATTCCGGTGACTGAAAGAAGGCAAAGGTTAAAATCTTGGTTTTTCGGACAGCACATTGCAGAACACACGGGTGACGATTCCTCCTCCTCCTGGCCAGCTGGGCGAGGAAGGGCTCGAAGTCCAACCAGCTGATTCGAGTGCCAGCAGTAAACCCCATTAGGTCGCCGGGGATGTGGGGATCTTGATGTACCAGCGATGCAAGGGGTCACAGACCCACACACACAAACTCGGCAGCAGTCCGGGCGAGGAGGACACGGCCGTCGCGGACGTCGCAGACTCGCCCGCGGATGGTGTCGGGGAGGAAGGAGAAGGTGAAGTCGGCGACCCTCGCGAAGGCGCGAGCTGCCGGGGCCGACCCGCGCGGCGACCGCGCCTGGTAGAATTCCGAGGCCCAGCCGTGGCTAGAATCGAGGAATCCGAGGATCAGCGGCGGGTGGGGAGCGGAATCGGCGGAGGAAGCCGCGCGCGGAGACGATGCGGCGGAAGGAGACGCAGGACGCGGCGGCCCTGGCGAGGTCGGCGGCCGCGTCGAGGAGGAGGAAGATGTCCTCTACGAGGCTCGTCGGGGAGGGCGGCTGCTGCAGCGCCGGCGGCGGCATTGCGTGGTCGGCCAGCGTGGTCCAACACCAAGAGACGGCCGGCCTGCTTCTCAGCATTATCGTTAGATTTTTATAAGAGAGCATGTAGTACAAACCGACTAGGGTTAGGTTTCTCCTTTTCCTTTTCTTTAAAAAAAAGCTTTCTCGATCTGAAAAACTGGATCTGATGCATGCATCCATATATGCGTCGACCGTGCGCCGGCCTTCGTGATCTCCTACGGCCGAACGAACCATCCCACGGTTGCTCGTTCGTGTCCCGCATCGGCATCTCCCAACGTGATCGGGAATATGGGATCGATCGGTTCATAGCGCCGCCAGAGCTTGCTGCCTGCGCCGTGCACTCCACCATGGAGACCCCGCCGCCGCCGTGCTCTTGGGGAACGGAGAAACCAAAGCGCCACCGCCACCGCCGCCGCCCCACAGGTTTGTACCGCTGTCTCATCAGTACTTGGATGATGTGGATCCATCTTCTGAGAGCTTTTGATTTATCGAGCCTGCTTTCAATATCTTGGTACTGCCATGCATATGCATCGAGGCCGTGCCAGGGGTGGAGGATACGCCGCGGTCGAGGCCATACCAGGACATAGATCCTACCCTATATTGACGAACCGCCACTGCGCGCACGGCTGCTTCTACTGGCAAGGCTAGCTTGGAAATCTCCATCTTCTCACTGTACTCTGTCCACCATGCATACGCGCAGCGGTCGAGGCCGTGCCAGGGGTGGCAAGGCTAGCGGAAATCTCCATCGGCTGCTCCTCGTCTGGGATGCCGCCATGCTGCGGTCGGTCGTTGCTGCCGCCCAGCAGCGGGAGGTGCCCGCCGCTAGCACCGCAACTCCCCAACTCCTAGCGCGTCGGGGTGGTGGGACCTGACGTCGCCTTTGCGCGGCTATGCGCTCCGAGCTCTTCGCCGAAGGCCCTCTTCCCCGACGTTGCCCCCCCTTTGTGGACGTCGAGGAAGGCAAGATTGAGATGATGACTCTGCCTTCCTCAATGCGCCGCCTTCCAATGCGACCACCTGCTCGGCGTCATTTGTTAGTGGGTGCAGATGTTGTGCTCGTGCAGCCTTCGCTCGGCGTCGCCGCTATCTCCAACCCATCGGCGACTCGGGTGCCCCACAGCGCTGCAGCAGCTAACGGACCACTCCCGCAGGTCTCTGTCCAGCGCCCGCTCCCTTCTTCCCATCCTCCTTGGGTAGATCGAAAGCGTCACGATGGGCTGAGGCATCGTCTCGGCGGGGGACAGTGATGGCGGCGTCGATGCGCTGCGGACCCGCACTACCGTCGCGTCTCGAGCGAGGCCTCGCACCTTTCGCCCGGCCTCAACAAGCGGCGTGGCACGAGGAGGTGCCGTGGCTGTTGACTCCGCCCGCGGGAGTTGAGTCGGCCGCGGGCGCTGTCGTCATGGTGGCCAATGCTGGCGTCATGTCTCCTACCCGTGCAGCGTGAGAGCGTGGGCGTGGCGCCATCTTGGCGGCGCACCTCGAGGAGGCCCTTGAGGCGGGAACTGCGGCGGTCGGCGTGCCAATGGGCGCCGGGCGTGTCTCTGCTTTCACCTGCGCCTCGGGCGGCGCCGCTCTCCACCCACCAGCGGTTGGGGCCGTGCGCCCCGTGCAGCCATGTCGGATGCGGCGGGCTGGAAGCAGCGTCCTCCACCACTCCGAGCATGCATGCCGCGTTCTACTCAACCTCGCCTCGCGCCCGTCGCGGCGTAATACTAGCCTATCTTGTAGGCCTATGCCTCCAACTATCTCCACGATGGATCACCGGCTGCAACTTTGTCGCTGCTTGTCATGCTATCTCCTCTGGGCGGGCCACGGGCTGTGGCTGCGATGGGCGGGCGTGGGGGCGCGGCCCGACCTTTCACCGCCACCTCTACCGCCACCGTGGGAGGAGCCTGCTGCGGCGTGGGGTGTGCGTCGGCTGCGCTACTTGTACGCCTTCCCTGCTGCTAGGCTTGCGTGGGCACCTTGTGGAGGAGGTTTCGTGTGGCCTCACGGATCTTTGGTGACTGTCTTGCGAAGGCCGTTGTCTGCGGTGTCCGTTGTGGCTGCCTCACGCCGACAAAGCCGCCGCCTCCTCGAACACTGCTTGGGCTTGCACCGTGGGTGGCTATGATGCCCCTCGCTCGGGTAGAACCAATGCTTGATGAGCTTGTGGCCTCCCTCATCGCCACGGCCGTCCACTAGCCTTGCGGTTGGAGCCACCTTTGCCTTCGCATGGCGGTGCTGCCCCCGTAGGCGGAGGCCTCCCGGTGGATACGGACCCACTCCCGTCACATCGCGCCACCTTGCCCGGCCCCCTCGCCGTGCAGGGGTGGGGACTTACCGTGGCGGACCCGTAGTAGAGGTGCTAGAGGGGTCCAAGGCCCGGGGCAGCGGTGGCGTCCACCCGTCGTCGCTTAAACGGCTCCCAGCTCATCCCTGCGAGGTGTGAGCTGCGTGGCTCCTGGCCATCGGGGACTCTGCCACTCCCGTGGTTGAAGCATCGAGGGTGGCCGTCGGGTCCCCTGTCACTCAGCGCAGCCCTTATCTCCCGCACCCGTCGCTCCGGCGCCTCAAAGTAGCCGATCGATGACTGCCTTCTTCGACTCCTTGTTACTACCGTTGGAGGAGCCCTTGCTCGTGGACCTGCCTCGCCTACGGTCATCAATGGTGTCTTGGCCACACGCCGCAGCGGCCCGGCTGGGCACCAACGCTGCCAGCTTCGCCAAGCACTCCGAGGTGCTGGTGCGCGACCGGAGCATCGGGCGCTCGGGTGCTCCTCAACAAGTTGGAGGGCCGTCGTCTAGGCGACCCATCGGACAGCCCGGAACCAGCAATGGCGCTACGGTTTCATGAACGCCGGGGCAATGTCCCGTCCGTGAAGCCGGATGCCCTCCGCGAGTTGTTTCCATTGATGGCCAAGGGGCTCTCAACCTGTAGCCTTCCTCTGTGCTGCATCGCAAATTTGATTTCTTAGTTAGGACAACCCTTCTACTCCACCGTTAGAGCCGGCGATCCGTGTTAAGTGCTGCCTCTACCGGACTTTGGCACCTCGCCATTGACTGTTAGGGGTTGTAATCGTGACATTTCTGATTTCCCTTAATGAAATGCGCGCACAATGCGCGCTCTCAAAAAAGAAAAAAATAATGCACTAATCTAAATTCAATCTTTTTAATTGTGCACTAATTTCTGATGCCTCTTAGTCTCTGCAGGGTGTTTAATTGATCAAAGAATACTCATTGTGTCCTCAAAAGTAATATTTTAGCTACTAATAATCTTTTTTCGCGACGGACCATTCACCCGTATTTCATTAAGAGGATGGAAAACCAAACGCAAATACAAAGACACCTCGATGGCGAGAGGACATCGAATTAAACACTGAAAAAAGGGCACACACCTATATATGCTACTGAAATTTTCCTGAAACGATTACATGGATGACCTATTAATAATATATCCGCATGGCCGCAGGATGTCCTCCAGCACATACATTCCCTGATGAAAATGCGAGACGCAGCTCGCGCAGCCTGCGTGTCCCGGAGCTTCCTACGCTTCTGGCGGCTCTACCCGAACCTGCAGTTCACCCAGAAAACCCTAGCCGCGAGCAAGCAGCCATTGCTGCAGAACAAACACAGCAGCAGGGCCAGGGGCAAGTATGTTTTCAGCAAAGCACGGCAGGTGGTTGAGAACCACTCCGGTGTCGGAGTGACGAGGATCAACCTTAACCTCATAGCCTGCTCCATGGACGACATTGACGCCAGCCTCCTCGACAGCTGGGTCCGGCGAGCCGTCAAGCCTGGTGTCGCTGACCTCGCTCTTCGCCTGCCGAATGGCTACGAGTCTCAATACAGCTTCCCCTACTCGCTCCTGCAATCAGATGATGATGTGGCCGACACTAACAGCTGCAGCTCGACGAGCTCATCAATTCAGTCTCTTCATCTCTCCTCGTGTGGCTTCCATCCCACAGCAAACGACATTCCAAGGCGGAAGCTTGCTTGCTCCCGGAGCTTGTCCAGAGTGCGGTTGCACAAGGTCGGCGTCACCGGAGATGAACTATGGATGTTTCTTTCTAGCTGCTTCTCTCTGGAGCAGCTAAACCTCTCCAGATGCCACATGGTTGCCTCCCTGAGGATACCTCATGTTCTGCGGAAGCTCAAGGTGGTGTTCTTGATAGACTGCTGGGCGACGCCGACGATGACGTTTGAAAGTGACGCTCCGAACCTCTCTACCTTGAGGTGTGAAGGTTTGCGGCTGTTCAGGTTCACGCTTGGAGACTCGTTGGAGACCAAGGAGCTGGATGTGCACGTCACGCGCACGAGCAGAATGCATTGCTTACTCCAGTATGCAGGCAGCAACTTGCCAACCATCGCGCCAAATCTCGAAAGCCTTGTGATATCAACAGAATATGAGGTATAGTACTACATATATAAACACTATCTATAAGTTTTATAAATGTTTGAGGATGTTTGTTTGTTTTTTTTTTTCCCTTCAGGCCTTAAAGGTGCCAGCGATAACTGACAGATTCAAGAACCTCAAGCATCTTGTTATCTGTCTTGGAGAATGTGGTGGATTTTGCAAAGGCCATGACTTGCTTTCTTTAGCTTGTTTTCTTGATGCATGTGTTGCCTTGGAGACCTTCATTTTACGTGTGAGTAGTAATTGATCATCTCACCTCATGTATTTAACTCCTATATATATGCCCTTATGAAGTATTACTAGTAATATATACAATAATAACCCTAGAAATGCATGCCTTATTCATGTGTGCAGGTTGCAGATGGTTTAGGATGGTACAAGAAGTACCTCAATGTTGGAAAACAAGACGAACATCCATGGCAATCCAGCAGCAGGGCAGCAGGAGCTCCCAGGAATCCACTATGGCGGCCTTGGAAACCTGAGGAAGGCGACAATCACGGGCTTCTGCACTGCCAAGAGCTTGGTCGAACTGACATGGCACATCCTCGAGAGGTCGTCAGCGTCGCTGCAGTGCCTCATTCTGGACACCACCCCGGGTACGACAGGAAGCACTCCTCTTCCGACAGGTGTCTGCCGATGCCGATATTCGCGCAGGCAAGTTGTGACGCTGAGAAGATACTCACCTGCGTGAGGAAATACATCGAGCCCAAGGTCCCTATCGGCATCGAGCTCAAGGTTCTTGGGCCCTGCAGCCGGTGCCACGCCATGGATGCCAAAGGTGCCCTTGGCTTTTTAGCTCCTGCTAGCTGCGGCCTGTGATGCTGACCCTGACCCTTGTGTGTTCATGTTTGAGTTTATTACTGCCAGGTGTTGAATATTTCATCCTCTCCTTTTGCGAGGTTAAGTGTTTCCTTCTTATGAGTACCAACATAAAAAAAATATATACAAGCTTAGCTTATACTATTTCTCGATCCTCCATGGACAATCAGTTGTAGAATAAAACCCTCTTGATGAAACCCAAAACTTGGCTAAATTTGTATGAGATCTATGATCAAATAGACCTCGAAACCTCCTTCAGTTACTGTATTTACTTGAGCAAGAGCTGATGTGGTATCTCACAGGGAAATTTATTGTTAATGGATACTTCTTCGGTTTCAAAATATTGGGCGCATTAATATAAAAATGTTGCTAGTAGATAAAAATATTGAGAAGAATCACATTAATATAATTCTACGTAACTTATATGAATATTTTTTTTTGCACAACTGATAATATAGTGTAAAAGTATTAGTGATAAAAGCACCCCCTCCCTAAATTAAATAATAGGCATTGACTAGTATAAATTAAAATAGCTTCTGACTAAATTTCTCTTGCAACATGTTGTTGTTTGTTAGAGGATCGTTATTTAATATCAAAGGCACTTTGAATCTAACTTTACCGATGCAAGTTTTATCTCCTAAACTTGTATATAATTTGCATAATAATGGATAAAAGTTTTAAAGTTTGACTTTCCATGTACAAAATACCCCTCATCGTTCTACGATGGAGGGAGTACTTGAAAACACTTTTCTGAACTTTATACCTTATATATCAAAAGTAACATGGAGAGAGATTGATTCTGATATTCTCTTTTAACAAAAAGAATATAGATTGAAGAAAAAAACATTAAGAAACTATAATTTTGTCTAGCCAATATAATTGCAAATAATAATAATATTGCTGTTTACTATCAATGGAAGCCACAATTTATAAAACGGTGTCCAGTCATAGGCTACTAGCTATATATAGCTGCATATCGACCGAGACAAAAGGATGGAGCAATACTACGGCATGTCATTATATGCCGTCCTTGACCTGCCAAGATCTTCCCTGTGGAACGATGCAGCAATCAAAAAAGTATTCAAAAAAAAGGCGACTAATCAATTTCTGGAAGAATTCAAACATGTTAGGCAAAGCCAATTTCTGGAAGAATTCAAATATGCGACACTGCCACTCACTAGTGTTGAAATGATTTTGCGAGCACTTGCAAAATCTTTTCCGTGGCGGGCACTTTTTTGCCCGTCCACGGAAAATACTCCGCCACGCCCTTTTTTTTTTACGTGGCGGGCATCTTTTTGGCTGTCACACAAAATATATTTTGCGTGGCGGGCGTTTATAACAAAGCCCGTCACTGAAAATAGATTCATTTTTGCGTGGCGGGCGAGTTAAAGGCCCGTCACGCGCAAAAAGGCGAGGCCCACGGCCAAGCCCAAACCGGGCTCCCTATCGGGCCGCATATATAAAGAGTCCTAGGGTTTCTAGGACTCCACCCTCTCATTTTCACCACTCAGCCGGCCGGCCGACTCCCTCTCTCTCACCCGACACCTCCTCGTTCCTCTCGTGACGACTCCTCCTCGTTCCTCCTCTCGTTCCCACTCTCTCCACTCTCCACCGGCCGGCCATCCTCCTCCTCCTCCCACTCGCTGGGCGGCGGATCCCGGCATGGAGGGCTGGGCGGATCCGGCGGTTCCGGCTTCCGGCGGCCGGCGGCATGGAGGCTTGGGCGGATCCGGCGGTTCCGGCGGCCCGGCGGCATGGAGGCGCGGGCGGATCCGGGCTGGTTCCGGCGGCCGGCGGCATGGAGGCGGCGGATCCGGCGGTTCCAGCGGGCGGGCGGCATGGAGGCGGCGGATCCGGCGGTTCCCGGCGGCCCGGCGGTGGATCCATGCGGGCGCGAGGTCCGAGCTCTAGAACACCCCTCCCCAACCTCCCGGCGGTGGTGGCGGCGCCGCGATCGCGGATCCGCCGGGCGGCGCATCTCGAGCAGATCCGGTGCGGCGGCGGCGGCGGCGGCGCGAGGGCCCTGCAGGCCAGATCCGACGGCCGGGCGTGCCTGGCGGCAGCTCGGTGCGGATTCAGCGGGGCGGCGCTGCATCGGCGGCGGTGGATCGGCGACCGCAGACCTGGGCTCGTGTCGGGCCCGTTTGGGCTGGCATCGGGCTCGGCTTTTTTAATTTTTTTTATTAACCGTGGCGGGCCCACGGATATTTCGCGCATTTTCCGTGACCTTTGCTTTGTGACGGGCACCCTTGCCCGCCACGGAAAATCTGAAACGACCGCCCGAAAAAGTCTTTCGGTAGCAGTGACTGGCACCTCCTAATTTCCATCTCTGAATTCAAAAAGTATCCACACGTTGCCCATGACAGCGAGCCGAGCACACTAACCACTAGCAGATCGGTGGAGCAACATCGTCTGGTCCTAAATCAGTCGTGACAAGATGTGACGAGTGCCCGGCATTATTATCACACCCTACCTCATACCATCTATATTAGGCAGGGAACATTTTAACTAGTCATTGCCGTCTGTGACCGGCTAAAAGGTCTTCCCTGGCGTTGTATACTCTATCATATGGAGCACTTTAAAGGGTATAATATACTCTCTACATTCCAATTATAAATCACTTTGACTTTTTGATACATTGACTTTTTTGACACATCCATTTTGTATGGAAACTGGACTAAAAACCCATACTACTGAGGAGAGTGCACCTCATCCTTAAACGAATTAGGTACAAACCTGGACAACTATCATAACTGACGCTACTACTTGCTCCAACTTGGTTGAATCGACCCAACTAACACAACGACGTACCAGATGACACCGGGATGGGGCACCGTCTTGGCCAACTGGTAGAAGCAACCGTGGAACTGTAATGCCTATCCATGTCTCCAAGGAGCAAGCGACGCTGAAAGAATGAAAGGATGAGATGGGAAGGTTTTCACATGTAACATCCAATACGGAAGGATGAGGTAGGAAAGGACGCCTCCAAAAAGGTAACGGCATCAATAGACACTAGTAACGAAATGATTTTGCGTGACAGACGTTTTAGATTAACCGTGGCGGGCAATGGTGCCCGTCACACACGTAAGGTCACGGTTAATCAATTAATCGTGGCGGGCTAATAAGAGTGCCCGTCGCGGTAAATCGTCGAAAAAAAACAAAAAATGGAAAAAAAACCCGAATGGCCTGCATCCGGGCGGATGGATATGGATTACGCCGCCGCCGTCGATCCGCCCGAGGGGGGCCCGGCGCCGCCGCACGGCCGGTGTGCGATTGAGTTCCTCCATGCCAAATCACGTTATCGCCGCCGGATCGGCCGCCACCGAGGAGGAGGAGGCCGGATCCATCACCACCGAGGAGGGCACCGGATCCACGAGAGGAGGAGGTGGCCGGATCCGTGGCCACCGAGGAGGAAGCGGGATCCGCCGCCACCGAGTTGTAGAAGGCCGGATCTGCCGCCGCCACCGCATTGGAGGTCGGCTGATATGCCGCCACCGAAGTTGAAGGAGGTTGGATCCGCCACCACCTACGATGAGGGTCTCCCCCATAGCGCCGCCCGCGATGACGAGGAGTAGGGGAGGGAAGCGCGTCACCCGGTGTTGAGGGAGGGAGGTGAAGAGAGAGTGGGGACGGGGGAGGAGGTGCGCGCGGTCGCCGTTGTGGACTCGCTCGCGGTGGAGGCTGAAGGGGAGCGCATCAGCTGGATCCTAACGTGCTGAGTGGGGAGGAGGCTGAAGGGAGAGAGTGAAATGTGAAACCCTAAGTTCTCTTATTTATACCAAAAGCAGCTATCGGGCCTTGCACGGGCTCATTGGGCCTTGGCCTTTTCGGTGGTAGGCCTTTTAAGGTGCCCGCCACAAAAAAATGATTTACTGTGGCGAGCACGTTAGGATGCCTGCCATGGAAAATAGATATTAACCGTGGCGGGCGTTTTTAAGTTGCCCACCACGAAAAATAAAAAACCGCCCGCCACGAAAAATCAGGGGCATTAACCGTGACGGGCAAAAGAAGTGCCCGACACGGTTAATATTTTGCCGTGTCTCGCAAAATCATTTCATTAGTGAGATGGCATCGTCTTAGCTTTCAACCCAGTCTCATTTTACCTCCATAACAGTCGCCACCGGAGACTATACCCTACCAGGAAGGTAGGGTGCGGTAATGGATCAACAACATCCTCGCTTGGCCGCCGCCCCAGTCAGAACAGGCAAAACTGGCTAGCCGCCAGTAGATCCAGCTAGCTTCAACTTGGAAGCCAAACCGAGGAACGCGGACCAATGACGTGGAGAAAATGGTCAGCATCAGAAGAAGCCCCAGTCGTCTAGCCCACCAATGTCTCTACCCCTACCGAGCCGGACCCGCATCAACCATGCCGCGCAGACCCCAGCCACCTCCGCTGACTCCCACCGCCCACTCTGCCATGCCACTCGGCCACCGTCAAAGTCTTTGAACTGTGAGATCCTGGAGTGGCCCACTGGACTGACCCCTACCTAACCACCATGTCGCAACAAATACGAAGACGATCTGGCCGCCATTTCTTTCACCTAAGCATCATTTTGGTAACATAGCTCACCCTCAATTTCAATATTCATACATGTATGCAATGCTTCGTTCCAAACTCGTGGCATACATGTAGGGGAGCTTATGCTACCAAAACCGAACTATGATGATTGTCCAATCCTATGATTGTAAGCAAAATGCTTGGACAACCGTTGTATGTTCAAAAATATTAATCATAAAACCTTTATGCGGGTTGTCACCAATTACCAAAAAGGGGAGATTGAAGATCTCTAGTTTGGTTTTGGCTAATTAGTGACACCTAAGGACTAATCTCTCGATGCTAAGTGTTTGACTAGATTGGAGATTGGTCATGCCGGAGTTGGTGCATTGTGATCATGGATGAGGGATCGAGGTGGTCCAAAAGTTGATCAAGCATTCAACTTGGTGAAGTTTCAGAGATCAATTGTCCCCAAGGCAAAGGTATAACCATAGGGCTTTAGATTTCACACCCAAGACACCATAGAGGGTGTGGGTGGTTATAGGATCGATAAGCCGTACTATAAAGAGGGGAAAACTTTCGTACATATCGATCCTCATGTGCCTTTAGGTTCAAGTCTCATATACATGCATTCTAACCTAAAGAGCTAACTCCGCACTTGGTGAAAATGGTTTCGAAAATGCTAACACATGGTGTCGAGGTGTTCTTCGACGTGTCGGCAACAAGAATCAAGTGGCGGAAGTCGGTTTGGAGCAAAGGCGAAGGAACGACGACGAAACGACGGAAATTCGCAGCTCAGGGTGACCGGACGCAGATCCTGACCGGAAGCACAAGGCTTACGGCCCGGGCCGACCGGTGTGCGGGTCCGTTTGGAATTACGAGAAAGGGTGTAAACCGGGGTTCGCCCCCTCGGGCCGGCCGGACGCCACCGACCGGATGCTTCGGTGCTGACCGAAGCATGACGGACGCCGACCGGACCCGGTCGAGACGAGGGCAAATCCATTATTTGGGCGTTGTCGGTTGTGACGGACCCACCGACCGGACTTCGGCCGGTGAGTCCGTCCGGTCGCGTCCGGTCAGGCTGCAGAAACCGTGGGTTTCCTCCCAACGGCCACATTTCGTGGTGTGGGGTATTTATACCCCCTTGGCTGCCTCTTGCTCTCTCTCTTGGTCATTTGAATCATTCCTAACATCTTTGAGCAAGCAAGCAAGCAAGCCTCCCTCCTCTCTCATTCTTGATTTGAGCTTCATTCTTGAGAGAAGAGTTGATCCTAGTGCATTGCATCGAGTTCTTGCATCTAGAGGCACTTGGGGATCGTTGTGAGACGGTGGATTTCTCGTTTCTCTTGGAGACACCGCTCCTAGCCGGCTTGGTGGATTGGTGGAGTTGTTGGCAAGAAGAGGTGATTGTTTCTTGGCCACCTCCGGTTGATTTGTGAGAGGATTATGCACTCCTCGTCGGGAAGACAAAGTGCAAGGAATACATTGCTCGTGTCTTGGGTACCATACTTATTGAGTGGTGTGTTGAGGCTAGCAAGGGCACCGCCTAGCTCAAACACCATCCTTGTGTTGGTCGGCACAACCGGAGAGTAACTTATCGGTGTACAAGCGAACTCCGGGTGAACAAATCGACTTGTTCATTGTCTCGACGTGTGGATCATCACCTTCGTGTGATTGATTGTTCATATTGTTCCCGGTGATTGGTTGACATCCTCTACGTGTTGGTATATCACTCTTACTCTTGTATTTACCTTCCTAGTTTACTTTTAGTAGAGAGGTAGCACTTGCCTTGTGTAGTTGTTCTTGCTAGCATAAGGACCATATTAGGATTGCTCACTAGATAGAGTAGTGACATAGACTTTGAGTGACTTAGAGATCATAGAAATTTTTAGTCTTGTCACTAGAAGGCTTGCAATACCACTAGAGCTAGTGCAAACCGCTTATTCGCCATTTGTTATACTAACCGGTTTGTTTAGTGAGTTTGTAAAAAAAAATTATAGGCTATTCACCCCCTCTAGCCATCTAGGACCTTACACCAGGGCGCCCGATCCGCCGCTGCCTCCGTCACCGGCATGCTGCTCTATGGTGAGCAGCAGGCCCATCCCGCGCCTCTGCGCATGGCAATCCGTCGCGCCCACTCCATCACCGCCACACACCCACCGCCGCTCCGCGTGCAGCAACTGCCGCCATGGCCGTCGAGCGCCACCCCGCATGGCTGGGTGAGGACCATGACGCCACCATCCTAGGGGAGCACGTGGGCCTCCCGACAGCCTTGTTCGCGAGAGGCGAGGGGGGAAGTGAGGAGGGGCGAAGGGCTGGCGACGGCTTGGGTCTCCACCTCACATGCCACCTGTGCGGGCCTGTGTACCTACTCCCTATGCCTGGATTATGGTATAGTAATTAATAAATTTCGGTGATAATTAAATTATATACATGCAAGTAATTACTATGGTATAACGAATAATCAAAGGCTTCACGCGTGAAATGCTGGGGCTGTCTAGCCAAGGCACTCTTGTGCAACTTCAGCACGCTTCAGTTGCCTAACTGTAGCACCAGTCACAGTCTTTTTAGATAATTAAATAATTAATCAAAGATGAACACGCAAGACTGATCGTGTCGTCCTGCATGTAGTGTGCAGGGATAGATATATAGATAGAGTCGTTGCAACCGGTACGTTAGACCGGCCGGATAGATATTGCATTACATTGGTGGCGCACTAATCGTCCGTCGCTGGATGGACGGATCGGCGGAGTCCCGTCCGCAGAAGGCAGCTTCGTTGCTTGCAACGACGACGACGTATGTAACCGAAACCGAACAGTGCGTCGTCTTCCATCGTCTGCGTGCACACGTTGCGCCAGTCTACCAGCCTACCAGCCTACCACTATAAAGAGCGGAGGATGCCGCTGTGTGTGCCCATGTACATGACCCATATTCTCCCCTAGCAAGCAAGCTAGTTCTGGGCTTCTGGCCGTGCAGGCTCTTCGGCCGTGCTGTCGTACCTTGGTCGCCGTCAGAAGGCCGGCGGCCGGCCGAATCAGGCCACCGTGCAGTACGTACGTACGCCAACCGGCCGGCCGGCTCGATCGATCAGCTCTTTCAATTCAAGCAAGCAAAACTACTAGGGACGACGATCACGCGCACGCAGAGCGCGCGTCGTCGTCGGCGTCGCCTTCAGGTGCCTCGGCGTGGCGTGCGTGGGCCCGCGGGGAACTGATCGCCACGCCATTCAACCATGGCCCCCGCCGCAGCTGCTGCTGGAGCAGTAAGGTCGCTGACGCTGGGGTCATCGTGGTCATCCTGCTCACCGCCGCCGTTGCACAGTCGTCGTCGGCGGCGTCCCGTGGTGTTACGTTACGTGTTGACCGTCGCCACCAGGTATGTATGCACATGTATGGTGCACTACCTACTAGCTCCGTCCATCATCTCCTTCCAGTTCCTACACTCCTTCCTGGTAGTAGTAGCAGCAAGTAATTACATCCACTCCAGTATACTGTGTATTCCACATACAGATCGAGGTTTCCTTATCATATTATTAGCACTAATCAATTTTCATAAAAATTTACTGTGCTATTAATTAATAAAGTTTGCTCTTTCCTTTGAATTCTCGTGACAAGTTATAACTGCGAGTGCTATATAAGGGGCTAGTATTACTGATGAGCTTTTAACCCTCTGTTTATTTTGTGCTTTTAACCCAGCAGGTGGTGGTGGTGGACAACGGCGTGGTGCAGGTGACGCTGTCGAAACCGCAGGGCCACATCACCGGCGTCCGCTACAACGGCCAGCGCAACAACCTCCTGCAGTACTACAACGGCGGCGGCCAGAAAAACTCAGGAGGGTAATATAGCTGTATATATAAAATTTTAGTACTATTTTATATTTTATTTATAATGCTCATTCAGAATTTCAGATGTAATAATATATACATACACGCATGGTGTACATAGAAAAGGCGGCAATCAGAAGACGCAATATATATCATCTTGCTGAAAATAAATAAATTAAACTTTGTTGCATGCAGGTACTGGGATGTGGTCTGGAACTACCCTGGCTCCGGTCATCCAAGAGGAATGATCGACATGTGAGTGCTGCTGAATAATCTTTTACTCTAACTCATCATGCCCTTGGTGTGTGTGTGTGCGCGCTCAACTGAACTGCTGATCACTGGCATGTCTGCAACACACTGTTTCAAATTCAAAAAGAGTGTGTTGCTGATCGATCGATGATGCTTATTTACTATGTAAGTTAATTATATTTTCCGGACAGAGAAGATTTGTGCATGCTTGCAAAGAGCAAGGGCTCACCAAACAGCCCTCATCCACATTCAGAAACTTGCAAAAGGCAAATGACGATATAGAGAGGGAGTTTTTTTTCCAGTTCAGCAGATCTCAAGAAGAATATATAACGTATTTGCAATAATCAGCATAGATAACTGTTTTGGTGTGCAATATATACTAAGTAGCTATTGCGTCATGTTATTTGTACAGGTTGGACGGTACTGAGTTCAGTGTTGTGACCTCAAGGGAAGACCAAGTGGAGCTTTCTTTCAGGAGCACGTATGATCCATCACGCCAAGATAGTGTTCGGCTAAACGTTGACAAGAGGTACCTATAGCTTTCTTTGCATTAATTGCATTGCATTCACAATTTGAGCTTACTCATTGTTCGACAATCACAATGTATTCAGATTCAGATATTATATATCCCGGCCTCCTATGAAATCCCTAGATACACGTACACACAAGTTATTATATATATATATATATATATATATATACCTGTCACATTTCCGAAAATAGCTTATTAACTGTTGTCGTTTGTTCCATGAATTTCAGGTTTGTGATGCTGAAAGGCAGCTCTGGGTTCTACTGCTACGCCATCTTTGAGCACAGCAGCAGCTGGCCTGCTCTCAACGTCTCAGAAGCACGGCTGGCTTTCAAGCTCAACGCAGACATGTCAGAGTTGCTACACAACCTAAACCTGTGCAATGCATGCATCCATATTGTCTTCCAGTCAACAGCGATCCTATGTTATTTTCATCACTCTGCTGCACTTCACATCACAAACTTGTACGATATGTATAGGTTCAACTACATGGCGATCTCAGACGAAATACAGAGGTACATGCCGAGTGAAGCAGATAGGGACGCGCCCCCGCGGCGCCCCGCTGGCCTACAAGGAGGCCGTCCTGCTGGTGGATCCCGTGGAGCCACAGTTCAAGGGTGAGGTGGACGACAAGTACCAGTACTCGCTGGACAACAAGGACAACGCCGTCCATGGCTGGATCAGCAGCAGCAGCAAGCACCCCAGCATCCCGGCCATGGGGTTCTGGGTGATCACCCCAGCAACGAGTTCAAGAGCGGCGGCCCCATGAAGCGAGAGCTCACCTCCCACGTCGGACCCACCTCCCTCGCCATGTTCCTCGGCACGCACTACGTCGGCGACGACATCGTGCTCAGCCTCGGCGACGGCGAGCACTGGAAGAAGGTGCTGGGCCCGGTGTTCATCTACCTCAACTCCATCCCCACCAAGCGAGGCGCCGGCGCCGGCGGCGACGTCATCCGCGGCCTCTGGAACGACGCCAAGGCGCGGGCACGAGCGGAGGCCGGTAAGTGGCCGTACAGCTTCCCGGCGTCGCCGGACTTCGCCAAGGCGAGAGACAGGGGCACGGTCACCGGCACGCTCGTGGTCAGGGACGCGTTCGCGAGCAAGGGCGGCGGCGATGACGTGCCTGCTGCAACTGCAACGGCGTTCGTCGGGCTCGCCGCGCCCGGCAGGCAGCCTGGCTCCTGGGCGACACAATGCAAGGGCTACCAGTTCTGGACGACGGCGTCGGCGGCCTCCGCCGGCAGGTTCAGGTTCAGCATCGGCGGCATCCGTGCGGGGGTGTACGGCCTCTACGCGTGGGTGCCTGGTGTCCTCGGAGACTACGTGCACACGGCCACGGTGACCGTGAGGGCAGGTGGGGCGGTCCACCTCGGCGAGCTCGTGTTCGTGCCGCCGAGGTCGGGACCGACGCTGTGGGAGATCGGCGTTCCAGACCGCACCGCCGCGGAGTTCTTCGTCCCCGACGCCGGTCCCCGACCCCGATACGCCAACAACAAGCTCTTCGTGGGGAAAGATAGGTACAGGCAGTATGGCCTGTGGGAGAGGTACGCCGAGGTGTACCCTAGGAGTGATCCTGTGTTCACGATTGGGCGGAGCCATCACTCCAAGGACTGGTTCTTTGCCCATGTCACAAGGTATATGTCCTGAATTATTTTGTGAGCAATGTGTTTTTACTGAATTACTAACACGTACTGAAGTCTGAAGAACTAGTTTATTGATTGCCGGTTTCTCATGAACACAGAAAGGTTGGCAATCGGTACGTGCCCACGACGCGGCAGATACGGTTCGAGCTGCAGGGCCGTGTCGTCGCCGCCGGCAACTACACGCTGCGCATCGCCGTTGCAGCTGCCCAGCTGTCAAGGCTGCAGGTAGTCGCTAGCTAGTAGTACAAATCAATAGACAATAGTCTTGATGAATAATTCTGAATTCAATTGCATTGCTGAATAACGACTCTGAATTATTGTTGAAACTAATAAGGTGCAAGTGAACGGCGGCGGCGGCATGTTCACGACAGTGGAGTTCGGCGGCGGCAACGCGATCGCGCGGCACGGCATCCACGGCGTGCAGCGGAGCTTCGAGTTCCCTATCAGGGGCGACAAGCTGAGGGAAGGCGAGAACAGCATCAGCATCACGCAGACGAGGGCGTTCGGGCCCTTCTTGGGCGTCATGTACGACTACATCAGGCTGGAAGCACCTGCCTAAGACTCCATTGTAGTTGTTGGAGGCTCAAGCAAGAGGGAAAATGTAGCCAAATCTGTGCTACCTATAGAAATTGTATAGGCTTTGCAGTTTTGGGAACATACTGAATTCTCATACACAGAATTAGTTCAAAATTTCCTCACAAAATAAGAAGAATTAGTTCAGAACTATTCGAATGTGCACGCATATATATGTTCAGAATTATTGATGTTCTGAGCCATGACCTGAAGCAGGCTCTACACCAAGTTTTAAATAGTCGCTGATTAATGGTTGTGGTGTAGTGAGCGGGCTATTGAAAATAAGCGGCACTTTTTTTCAGCAGCTATAGCGCGGCTATGACAAATAGTGTTTTTACAAGAAAAAAACATGAAAGCACCAGTAATTTGATTATAAAAACAAGAGAAATATGAAATTTGATGAACATAAATATTTTCATACTAAATTAGTAGCAAACGATAACTGATAATTAGGGAAATATTAATTAAATTGTCACTGTTGTAGTACAATCTACTCTGAGACAGCGGAAACAATAGCGGAAAAATCGTCATAGCGGCGCTATAGCATTACATAGTGGTGAAAATTGTTATAGCAGAAAAAATATGAATAGCTTAGCGCCAAGCCACTTGGGCAGCTATAGCGGTTCTATAACCCGCTATTTAAAACTTGGGTGCTGCACCATCATTTGCCCATTATTCCACAACGATTTCAACCCACGTAACCTTTCCAACCCACGCCCTTCCTGGTGATGCTAATGCTGACCATCGAGCAAGGAAGCGGGGATGATGACGAGCATGTGGGTAGGTGGACGATGATCGACGAGAAGCACGACAGCGGCAAGGCAGCAGCCCCACTGTGACGCACCAGATTGAGTTGGCCAAGCTTCACCAGCACAACGACCACACCCTACTAATACTCGTTTTAAGCAACAGAACACGCGGTCTCACCTCTCAGCCGCTCCCCACACTGGCGACTTGGGCGGCGGCCAAACCTTAGCCTCCGCACCTCCCTTCCTCTACTCAGCCACGCCGTCGCCTGAGTGGGCTGTCGACAGGGCCGCACAGCCTGCTAGGATGGCGGCGGCGGGGTTCCCTCCCATTTGGTGGCGGCGGTGCGGCGACCTGCGGCCTCGCGCGCTCAACGTGGTGCTCGTTAGGCGCGCTTGGTACCTACTGTGGCAACGTCGGCCGAAGCCCTTCCGACGCAAGGTGGAGGCGGCGGTGCTTCTTTCCGCCCTGTTTGGCGGCATGCAGTGGGGTTTGGCGGCGGCGGTGCGGAGAACTATGGCCTCGCGCAAGCAACGCGGTGCTCGGCGGGCGCACTTGCTGCTGTTGCGGCAACGTCTGCCGGAGCCGTTTCGACGCAAGTGGAGACAACGACGCTTCTCTCCCCCATTTCCCTCCTTCCTACCATGGCATGGCGCGACAACAGTGCTGGTTGGGGCCTCTTCAGCGGGCCTTTTCACCGCCTAGGTAGTCTGATCCAGTGCCTAGGCGGCCGGATCCAGCGCCTAGGCTTGGTGCGGTGCTCACAGCGGCGGCTTGGGACATCGAAAACTCATCCCTAGTGGCTAGATCTAGCGTCCCTCTAGGCTGAGGGCGTGGTCCTCTGTCTGGTGGTGGGCGAGCACTTTCTCTTGGTGGTGGACGGCGGTGGTAGGCAACATTGGTAGTAGGTGCTGGAGTAGGCGTTGGTGTCCAATGGCTAGTGGCGGCCACGGGCGTGCTGGTGGTGGGGCAGTGTGCTCATTTTTTTCTTTGCTCTTGTTTTGTAGGGGCACTTTGGTGGTGCGGTGCTTGTAGTCGGGCCACGGGCTTGCCACCGACGGGTAGCACGTCCGTGGGCATCTTTCCGGTGCACGCCTCCCACCGTCGCGGGCGAGTCCGGGAACGGCTCCACATGGTGTGGCGACGACTGACACACATGCTGGCCGGTGCGCGCCTCCCACTGTTGCGGCCGAGTCCGAGAAGCGGCTCCGCGCGGTGTGCTGGCGGCCGGCCACCCTATGAGCGCTTGCCGGTGAGCGCCTCCCACTTTCGCGGCGAGCAAGCCTCCCCTCCAACACACACACCCCTGTCCTAGTGTGGCCGTTTGTCGGTGCGCGCCTCCCACTATCGTGGGCGAGCCCGGCAACAGCTCCGCGTGGTGTGGCGGCGGCTAGCTTCCACCTTTGGCCATGTGTGGCGGTGTGTGCCCCCTCCATCCTGGGGCGGGTCAACGGGCTAATGGTTTGTGGGTGAAAGCTTAGCTCAGATTAGTCTGGGCTAGTGGCGGGATCTTCTGATTTTGAAGGCATCATTGAAGAACCTTAGTTATGGTCCCTTAGATTGACCCGTTGATCGACTTGACACAAGACTCAGGTGAAAGCCTTGGCAAGCTCTTTGCAGAGTCTCCTCTTCTTGGTTAGCCGACGATGGTCAAGTTGCGGCGGCATTCACCTCCTGGAGGCACCATTGAAGAGTTCTTGTGTCTCGGTGTTACCTTTTGTGCTTTTTTGGTTGTTTTGTGGTACTGTTTTGCCACAACATACAAAATGTAAAGCTATATTGGTCGTTTTGGGACCAATATATGAATATTCCGGTGGGGAACGCCTCACCCCGGTGACATTCAAAAAAAATTACTCGTTTAGCTTGTTCTGGCAGCAATGTTGTCCTCCTTCGTGCGGAACCCGTGGAAACCTCTTAACCGACCCAACATAGAGATTCATGGAACCAGCTCTGAAGCTGTACACACACACACACACACACACACACACTATGTTGGTTCCAAAATTAGCCATAATAACCCTGAAAAACCCTAACCTCTAATCAACAAATATAGTGTAGATGAAAGTAGAATATATAGCCGTAGAGCACATTTAACTTTCTCATATCTTTAGAATTCGGTAAGAGCCAACGTACAAACAGATTCGGACTAGGATTTCTCACATCCTTTATTTGTTTATTAAAGGAGTTACCTCTACTTTTTTTTTTTTGACGTGTTAGTTACCTCTACTTTAATAAAGCACATCCGATCATCCGGCGAGCCATCAAGCCTGGCGTCACTGACTTCGCTCTGCGGCTGCCGAATGGCTACGCGTCTGAATACAGCTTCCCCTACTCGCTCCTGTCATCGGTTCAGTCTCTTCATCTGTCCTCATGTGGCTTCCATCCCACAGCTAACGACATTCCGGGGCGGCGGCTTGCTTGCTCCCGGAGCTTGTCCAGAGTACGGTTGCACGAGGTCGGCGTCACCGGGGATGAACTATGGATGTTTCTTTCTAGCTGCTTTTCGCTGGAGCAGCTGAACCTCTCCAAATGCAGCATGGTTGCCTCTCTGAGGATACCTCGTGTTCTGCTGAAGCTGAAGGTGGTGTGCGTGCGAGACTGCTGCGAGATGATGGTCATTGAGAGTGACGCTCCGAACCTCTCCACCTTGAGATGTGAAGGGCAGCCGCTGTGGAGGTTAACGCTTGGAGACTTGTTGGAGATCAAGGAGCCCGTCGGGCTCGGGTACACCACGCGCCCGAGCATGCAGGTCTTGCTCCAGTATGCAGGCAGTGACTTGCCATCCATCGCGCCAAATCTTGAAAGCCTTGTGCTATCAACAGATCATAAGGTATAGTACTACCTATATATACACAGGCTATATATATCTATATATACAATGGAACGTATACATGTTTTGGAAAACCGCCCGCCGTGCCTTGGCCTTTTTCAAAAAAAACACCGCGGATGTTTGTTTGCTATAACCATTTTTTGTTTTTCTTCAGATCTTTTGCACAAATACCAGGACGGACAGTATTTCAGAAAGATTAAAAAGGAACTACAGTGCATGAATGATGAATCCTTCTTGGAATGGATGTCGCTAGCGGCGGAGTTCTAGAGCTGCCGGTCGGTGTCTTCTGAAAGAGGATGGATGGACACGGGCGTCGCCGTGAGGCACGTGCTGTGCGATAGTGCGATCTGCTTTACGCAAAGTCGCGAAAACCATCACTGCGCGTAGTACGGCCTCGCGCACGATCTGCACAGGTTGCTGTTCGACGGCAGCCTTTCGGGATGAAAAGGCCCAGGCACGGTTCCTTTCGCAAAAATACCCTTTGGCCACCGGATTGTTTTCTTGATGCATGTGTTACCTTGGACGACCTATCATCTATACATGTTTTGAGGATGTTTGTTTGTTTGTTTTTCTTCAGATATTGAAGGCACCAGCGATAACTCACAGATTCAAGAACCTCAAGCATCTTGATATCTGCATTGGCAAATATGGTGGATTTTTCGAAGGCTATGACTTCCTTTCTTTGGCTTGTTTTCTTGATGCATGTGTTACCTTGGAGACCTTCATCTTACGTGTGAGTAGTGCTTGATCATCTCCACGGAAGCATGTGCTGGAGACCATTTAGCGGGCTATAGCTGGCTATAGCCGGCTACCGGCTAACAGCTATAGCCGGCTATAGCCAGCTATAACCGGCTATTTAAAACTAGGATTTTAACTGCTATATATGCTTTGTATATATGCCCTTATTAATTAAGTAACTATTACTAATAATAATATATGCACTAATAACCCTAGAAATGCATGCTTTATTCATTTGTGCAGATTGGACATACTCTCGGATACCACAACTATCACCGCATTCTCCAGAAACCAGGCGAAATTCCATCGCAATCTAGCGGGGTGGACATCCCGGAAATCGCTATGGTGGCCTTGGAAACCTAAGGAAGGCGACAATCACGGGCTTCTGCACCGGCAAGAGCTTGGTAGAACTGATATGGCACATCCTCGAGGCGGCGTCGTCATCGCTGCAGTGCCTCGTCCTCGATGCCACCCCGGCTATGACATGAAGCGCTCCCCTCCGGCGGTTGTCGGCCAATCTCGTGGCATGCGCGAAGCTTTGGGACAATAAGCGGTACTCACTGCGTGAGGAAATATGTCGAGCCAAAGGTCCCTATCAGCGTCAAGCTCAAGGTTCTTGGGCCCTGCAGCCGGTGCCACGCCTGGTGACGCAGGATCACTAATCAACGCTGATGTATGTGGCTGGATCGATCGACTAGATCGCAAGAACAAAGATGAACACACGAGAGAATTTTTGGAACCGTCGGGGTGTCTCCCGGGAGACGGTGCTCTTTTTCACCTTTTGTTCTGACGGATACAAAGTGCCTAGCCGGCAACTCACGCGATACAATTGCTCCTTGACACACCAGGAGTCTTAAACACTTGCTAACTCACACCATTAGCTAATACAAACCGCTAATTAAGTGATACAAGACACTGAGAAACACACACTGCAGAACCGCTTAGAACGTGGGCGCGGCCACCATCTCCTGGACACCAGCGTCGGCTCCTCGTTCAAACTGAACTTTCTCGCCTCCGCCTTGCCTTGCCACGTAATGACTCCAGCTCTGAGGTGCTCAGTGTCTGGTTTACGCCAACATTCTCCCCCCTAAACCTAACACGCACCAAGATCTCTGACGCCGATCAAATGCCTCATCACTGTATGCTTCACTGCCGGCATCGATTTTGTCAGAATGTCAGCACGCTACTCCTCGATGCTCACTCTCTTTGCATTGACCTGTCCCCTCTCAACACATTCACGAACAAAGTGGTATTTCAGATCAATTTGCTTGCTTCTTCCATGAAACACCGGGTTCTTCATCAGTGCAATTGCTGAGTTGTTGTCAATGAAAAGTGTCACTGTTTGGGGCTTCTGCTTAGTGAGTTCACTCATCAAGTTTCTCAGCCACAGTCCTTGTTTTGCTGCATGTGTAGCTGCCACAAATTCTGACTCACAAGAGGAAAGAGTCACTGTCTTTAGCTTCTGAGAGCACCAGGTGATCAGGTTCTCATCCAAATAGAAGGGCATGCCACCTGTGCTTCTCCTCTCCACAACATCTCCACCATGATCACTGTCTGAATACCCAACCAAGACATTTGAATTGCCACCTTGGACATAAACTAGCCCAAGCTCCACTGTACCCTTCAAGTACCTCAGGATTTGCTTTACTGCTTTGGCATGCATGGCTGTTGGCTTCTCCATGAATCTGCTAGCCAACCCCACTGAGTATGATAAATCTGGTCTGGAGTGCAACAAATACCTCAAACAACCAATGACTTTTTTGTATTCAGTTGAGTCAACTCGTTGTCCTCCCTTATCTTCATTTAGTATGAGTCTAGGCTCCAATGGAGTTTTACTAGGATTGCAATTTCCCATCCCAAACTACATTAGCACCTTCTTAGCATATCCAGTCTGTTTTATAGTGATATGGCCTGTCCTACCTCAATTCCAAGATAGTAGTTCAACAAGCCTAGATCAGTCATATCAAATTCATTCATCATCTGTTTCTTGAACAACGTGACTTCCTCTGGATTTCCTCCTGTCACTATGAGATCATCAACATAGATCCCAACTATGACTGTTCTAGTGCCTGTCCCCCTTGTGTACAGTGTACACTGCTTGCTCACTCAAGCATCTGCTAAAATTCAGTTTCTTCAGGCTTTTGTCAAGCTTGACATTCCAAGCCCTGGGAGCTTGCCTTAGTCCATAAAGAGCCTTGCTGAGTTTCAACACAAACTGCTCTTTACCCTTCACTGCATAACCTTCTGGTTGAGAGACATACACCTCTTCCTTGAGATCACCATGCAAGAAGGCTGACTTGACATCCAGATGGTGGATTTTCCAGCCATTGTTTGCTGCATAAGCCAGCAATAACCTCACTGTGTCTAATCTGGCAACAGGAGCAAACACCTCCTCAAAATCAATCCCATGCTTTTGGACATATCCCTTTGCAACAAGCCTGGCTTTGTACTTCACCACTTCTCCCTCTAAATTCCTTTTCAACTTGTATACCCACTTCAATCAATGGGCTTCTTTCCAGCAGGAAGCTTGACCAGCTCCCAAGTCTCATTCTTGACTATGGACTGCATCTCTTTGTCCATGGCATCCATGCACTCTTCATGATCAGCTGCTTCTTTGAAGCAAGTGGGCTCCTCAATCACTACCAATAATGCCTCCACATCTGAATCCATTAACTCCACTTCAGATGTCTCATCATAAATCTGATCTAGATTTTTGTACCTCATTGGCTCACTGCTCTCTACTGAGGAAGGCACATTATTGTCCTGACTGAAAATCAGGTGCTGAGGAGTGGAGAAACCAGCTACAGAATCTTCTGAATTCTCTGCAGGTGACTGTGGCTCATCTGGCAATACAGTGGAATCACCTTCTGCCATTGCCTCTTCACCACCACTGTCATTTTCTACATCTCCAACAAGATCAATTGGTTCTGACATTTCATCAACAATGAAATCAAACACAATGTCAATAGTTGATCCACCTGTCTAGTCCCACTTTCTTTTCTCTTCAAACACAACATCCCTACTGACAAAAATCCTGTTATTCATAGGGTTCAGTAATCTGTGTGCTTTACTTCCATCTTCAACTCCCAGATAAACAAGAGCCACACTTCTATCATCAAGCTTCTTCAGATGAGGTGCACAAGGTTTTGCATGAGCTGTGCACCCAAACATCTTGAGATGACCCAAACTTGGCTTTCTCCCAGTCCACATTTCATAGGGTGTTTTATCACCCAACACCTTTGTTGGTAACCTGTTTAGGAGGTAGACAACATGTCTGACACTCTCTGCCCAGTAAATCCCTGGCACCATCATACTCTTTAGCAAAGCCCTTGCCATATCCATGATGGTTCTATTCCTCCTCTCCACAACTCCATTCTGCTGTGGGGTAAAAGGAGCAGTCAACTGTTTTCTTTCCAGCCTGTTCACAAACACTAGCAAACACTTTGGCTAGGAATTCCCTTCCTCTATCTGACCTGAGTGCCTTAATCCTACACCTAGACTGATTTTCAACATCTGCTTTGTACTTGACAAAAACATCACAAGCCTGATCTTTGTTCTTTAGGAAGTACACTTGCATCCACCTAGAGTGGTCATCCACCAACAACATGAAATATTTGTTCCCTCCAACAGTTGCTGGTGATATGGGCCCACACAGATCAACATACACCAAAGTGAGTTTTTCTTCTAAATGCCACAGGGTTGCTTTTGGGAAGGAGCTCGGTACGCTTGGTACATCAAGCGATCCTTCGCAAAACCTGTTCAGGATGAACAATGTTTGGGACCCCAGTGCCCATCTCCTTACTCACTAATTGCTTCATTGATCTAAAATTAGCATGCCCAAGTCTCCCATGCCACAACCAAGCTTCATCTTCTATGCTAGCCATCAAACATTTGGGTTCTGTTGTTTTCAATTCAATTTTGTACAAGTTGTTTACTGCTCTAGGCACATTCATGATCATTCTAGATGACAGTTTATCAAACACCTCAAGAAAGTCATCATCAAGCAAAACTCAACTGACCAAGACTAATGAGATTACTTCTAAGTCTAGGTATGTAATAAACCTCAGGTAGCACCCAATGATCACCTAGTTTACCCTGAAACACAATTGTACCTTTTCCCTGAATTTCGACAGTAGAGTCGTCACCAAATCTCACCTTCCCTTGGATAGCATAATCCAGATCCTTGAACTTCTGCAGGTCACCTGTCATGTGATTGCTAGCACCGTTGTCAAGGTACCACATGTTGCCTGTAGGATGACCTCCATTAGACAAATGAAGCTCAGGCACGATCTTAGCCTCATTCAGTAACACCTTCTGAACTCGGCTTCGAGGTAACTGTAGTAGATCTGGCACTTCGGTTTTTGCCAACAGCACCGTGGGTTCTTTCTCCTCTCCCTTCTACGCCTAATCTCCCTTCTTCTCTCCTGGGCAACGATTGGCATAGTGCCCATAGTTGTGGCACTTGAAGCACTTGATGTGACTCTTATCACGCTTGCCAGTGCCATCTCTTCCGGCGTCACCTCCATATCCATGGCCACCGCCACCATGACTCCTGCCGCGTCCACACCCTCGGCTTCCGCCTTCCCCTCTCTTCTGTTTTCCAGAGGACTCACCACCGGAGCCCCTCTGCCTCGCCTCCCACTCCGCCTGTGTGAGCAGTACTTGCCCACCTTCCGAGCGCCCACCACCGCCATCGGTTCTCCGTGTGCGCTCGTCGAACGCCTTGAGGCGACCGACTGCATCCCCGAACGCCAGCTTCTTCATATCACAGAACTGCTCGATTGGTGCCACCACGTTAAGGTAACGTTCAGGCACGATGTCGAACAACTTGCGAGCCAGATCAGCATCCTCAAGGTTCCCCCCCAATCCGTTGTACCTGACCGACATGGATGTCAGTCTGCCAACGAGCTGATCTAGAGACTCATCATCCTTCATCTGAATTGAGTCGAAGTCGCTCTTCAATGTCTGCAGCCTTGCCTCTTTCACGCGCTCCTCACCGACAAAGCGTGCCTTCAGTGCATCCCAAACCTCCTTCCCCGTCTTCTTCGAGGCGACTTGCATCAGCAAGTCGTCGGAGATGCACTGAAGCAAGTTGGCCTTCACCTTCTTGTCTTTAGCGGTTGCTTTCGCCGCATCCGCCGCGGACAACACCGTCGTTGACGTCCCCACCTCCAGCTCCACCACACCCCACTCCTCTCGGTCCTCCATGATGGCCTGAACGCGAATACACCAACTGGTATAGTTCGTGATCGTCAGGATAGGGTACACCTGACGCAGCTCGCCGCCGCGCCCACCCTCGCCCGCCGGCACAATCGACATGGCGCCTTGATCTGAGTGTCTCCGCGAGGATTAGCAGCACGTGATGATGAAGGATCACTAATCAACGTTGTATGTGGCTGGATCGATCGACTAGATCGCAAGAACAATGATGAACACGCGAGAGAATTTTTGGAACCGCCCGGGTGTCTCCCGGGAGACGGTGCCCTTTTTCACCTTTTGTTCTGACGGATACAAAGTGTCTAGCCAGCAACTCACATGATACAATTGCTCCTTGACACACCAGGAGTCTTAAACACTTGCTAACTCACACCATTAGCTAATACAAACCGCTAATTAAGTGATACAAGACCCTGAGAAACACACACTGCAGAACCGCTTAGAACGTGGGCGCGACCACCATCTCCTGGACACCAGCGTCGGCTCCTCGTTCAAACTGAACTTTCCCGCCTCCGCCTTGCCTTTGCCACGGCATGACTCCAGCTCTAAGGTGCTCAGTGTCTGGTTTACGCCAACAACGCCATGGATGCATAAGGCGTGGAGGAAGAGGCTGGTTCAGAAACTCTGAGGAGGTTCTCGTTGCGTCAGGAAGACGGCAGCGCTGCCTTGGTTTATCTCCTGCCAAGGAGATTATAATATGCCAGTGTTAAGCGCTACTGTTGTGTGTTCATGTTTGAGGCGGGCCGCTGGTCCAATCAACCCCGAGGCAGTTTTGAAACGGTCGTAGTAAAGATTTTATGTAGTAGTAGTTTCTTTGTTGAAATTTGCAATTACAGCTAGGTGTTGAATATTCCATACTTTCCATTTGCGAAGTTAAGTGTTTCCTTGTTAGAAGGTGAGAAAAAAAATTAAAACAATGGTGATATAATAATTAAGAAAAGATCTCTCGAGAATAAAGCCACCAGCTACCTTGCTTTTGCATTTCTCTATCCTCCATGGACAATCAGTGGTATATAGACTATAAAACCCTTAATGAATGAAACCCAAAGTTTGGCTGGTGATAGGAGATCCATGATCGAATAGACCTCACAAGTCAAAACCCACTTCAATTTGTGTATTTATTTATTTGAGCACGAATTTTGATGTAGTATCCATAGGGAAATTTATTCTTAATAGATATTATTTTGTTCCGAAATATTAGGCGCATTTGGGATTTGAAAGTCAACTTTTGCAAGTTTTGCCATTAATTAAACAAATTATATACTTTTCCAACGATGATGGAGCAATAAAAAAAATGACGGAACAACACTACGGCAGGTCATTGTGCCGTCCTTGACCTGCCAAGAGCTTCCCTTTTGCAACGATGATGGAGCTACCAATAAAAAAAAGTATTCAAAAAAGGCCAGTCTTCAATTTCAGGAAAAATTCAAATATGTTAGGCAAAAGCGAGTCTTTCATTTTCTGGTAGAATTCAAATATGTGACTGGAAAGTTTTATGAATATTCAAAAAGTATATCCACTGATGCAACACAGCTTGCCCATGACAGCGAGCAGAGCACACTAGCCACAAGCCGTTATTATTATCACATCCTAGCTCATATACCTGCCCTGCCTGCGTGCAGGTTTTATAGTTGGTCTTTATCTTTTGTGTGCAAGTACTGTTACTCTGGTTGGCCCAAGTCGTGGCTTAATCTCGTGGCAGCTACTATCTTATGTTAATCAGCTGGGTTTGCTATTATCTCTTTGTTGCTTCTGTTGTTCCCCTTTTGGTTAACCCCCTGTGGTTTTGGATTGCATGCGTGGAGGCTTGTCGCTCCCTGATTAATCACTTTGTGATTAACCTTCTGTTCCATCCCACCCCACTGTGATCAATGAATAACAACAGAAATCATAAAATTCTAGTCTAGAACGTGGGAGGTATCAACTCCCAGGATAAATGGGATACTATAAGGGATAGGATTGCAGAAAGTAATTGCAATATTCTTTGTTTGCAGGAAACAAAAAAAGAATCCTTTGATTCAAGTTACATCAAAAAGTTCTGTCCCAGGCAATTGGATAGTTTCACCTCTTTTTTACTCTGTAGGAGCTTCGGGAGGTTTGCCCTTGGTTTGGAATAGTAGCATGTATCATTGTGATGTGGTTGACTGCAACAGTTATGGAATAACCAGTAAAATCACTTGTTTACTAGACCAGAGTTCTTTTCACTTGTCAAACATTTATGGCCCGGCGCATTTAGCGGGGAAAATGGCCTTTGTCACCTGGTTAATTAACTTGGACACCTCAAACTTTGATGATTGGATTCTAGTAGGGGATTTCAACTTATACTGAGAGGTCTAGCGAACAGTAAATAAACCAGGGAGGAATATTTCGACATGCAGTTGTTCGGTGACACAATTAGGGATCTAAATCTTGTGGAGTAATATGCAGTTGGATCCTTTATTAGTTAAACTGGATTGGGTTTTGGTTTCAGATGGTTGGAGCCTCTCTTTTCCCTCAACCTTAGTACAACCTCTAGCAAGGCTACTATTAGACCACATTCCCTTTGTCATAAATATTGATAGCAAAATTCCAAAATCCTCCTTTTGGGTGGACCACCCTGGTTTCTTCAATGTAGTTGATTTACACTAGAATTCATGTGCCTTCTATGCTAATGCAGACAAACCCTAGCTGGAAATTTAAACAAGTCGAAAGCAGGCCTAAGAAAATGGAGCAAGAACCTTTTCGAACCTGAACAGATTAATCCATAACTGCAATTGGGTAATTCTTCTCATTGATGGCTTGGAAGATCAAGGATCCTTGAATTCTCTAGAAGTGTGCCTAAAACTACTGGTGAAAGCTCATTTAGCAAAGCTCTTGGAAGATAAAAGAATCTATTGGAGGCAAAGAAATACCATTAGATGGGTCACCCTAGGAGATGAAAATACAACTTTTTTCCAAGCTAGAGCCTCTCAGAATAATATCAGGAAACATATTGGTTGTATGACCACTACTAATAACATTTTGATCTCTGATCATGAACAAAAGGCTACTCTTTTATGGAATGCTTACAAGAACAGGATGGGGATATCTGATTTTACTGGCATTTCATATAATCTTGCCACATTGCTTATCAACAAGGAGGAAGTTTTGTAATATTTGGTCGATGACTTCTCTAAAGATGAGATTTTCAAAGTAATTAAGAGTCTACCCAATAATCATGCTCCTGGACCAGATAGTTTCAATGACTATTTCACCAAGAAATGTTGGCATATTATAAAACCTAATTTTTAAAGATTCCCGAATGATTTCTGTTCTTCTAACATGGATATACAGTGTCTTAATGATTCTCACATCACTCTTATTCCTAAGAAGTCCAACCCAGGAACAGTTTATGATTATAGGCCAATTTCTCTACTCAATTACTCTCTTAAGTGTATGACTAAGATTCTTTCCTCAAGATTACATGAGGTAATCACTGATCTTGTATATGATAACTAGTATGGTTTTATCAGAGGGAGAACAATCGGGACTGTCTTGCTTGGTCATACCAATTTTTGCACATTTGTCATAATTCAAAAAAAATGAAATCATAATTCTCAAGCTGGATTTTGAAAAGGCTTTTGATAAAATTGAGCATCAGTGCATTCTTGATGTGATGACTCATAAGGGCTTTCCCAGAAGGTGGATTAAATGGATTGAAAGAATCTGAATTCGGGCTCCTCCTCAGTTCTTTTTAAATGGAGTCCTAGAAAAGAGTTTCAAATGCCCGAGGGGGTGTCGCACGGGGGTGATCCACTCTCTCCTTTACTTTTGCACTAGCAATTGATTTGCTTCAGTCCATTGTTAATAGTGCCTTGAGAAATGGAGTGATCAAACATCCTTTAAGTGAGAACTTTGGAGGTAGCTATCCTATCATCCAATATGCTGACGGCACTCTTCTGATCTTTCTCAAACTCCACCGGCTTACATGTGAATTTAAATAAATCATCATGGTCCCAATCAACCTAGAAGAATCTAAGTTAATTCACTTGGCCAGGACTTATGGATGTACCACTGGCACTATGCCTTTTACTTATCTAGGGCTTCCTCTTGGGACTAGTAGACCTTCTCCTGCTGATTTTGCCCCTGTCATCCAGAGAATAGAAGCTAGAATAATTGGTTTCAGCAGACTATTGTCTTACCATGGGAAGCTGATTATTGTGAACTCAGTGCTATCTGCAATTCCTACTTTTTATTTGTGCACTCTCATCTTTCCTCATCCTGTAATAGAGATGGTTGACAGGTACAGAAAGCACTGCCTTTGGAGTGATGGTGATATTAGCAGGAAAGAAAAATGCTTGGTAGCCTGGGATTCTGCCCGGAGGCCTAAAAAAGAAGGTGGTCTAGGGATTATAGATATTGAAATTCAAAACAAAGCTCTCCTAATGAAATTTTTGGATAAATTCTATAATTATTTAGAAGTCCCTTGGGTGCAATTAACTTGGAGCAAATTCTATTCCAACTGTAATAGTCCCCCTCATGCAAAAGGACCTGTGGGCTCATTCTGGTGGAGGGATGTGATGAAAGCGTCGCCGGTTTTCAGAAATCTTTCGGTTTGTCTTCACGTGTCGGGAATTCAATTCTTCTTTGGTCCGACATTTGGAATATGGTCTGCCTTAAGGACAGGTTCCCAAGACTGTTCTCCTTTGCAAAAAGAAAAAAATGTTCCATCGGTACTTTCGAACAATGCGAGAGGACAAGAACTTCTTCCTCCCCTAACGAGAACAAGCTGCAATGCCGAACTACATGATCTTCAAACTCTACTAGAATCTGTGGATTGGGATGTTGATGGGTTTGATCAATGGACTTATATATGGAATTCTCACATTTATACTCCCAAGAAAGCATGTAATCTTCTGAGAGGCCATCAGCCTACTTCACCTTTGTTCGAATGGCTCTGGAAAGGTTCTAATTTAGGCAAGCATAAATTCTTCTTTTGGTTACTTCTCAAAAATAGGCTAAACACGAGAAGCATGCTCAAGAGGAAGAACATGTACCTACCTAGCTACTCTTGTGCCATCTGTGATGCAAATGGGGAGGAAACCATTTGGCACCTTTTCTTTGAGTGCCCTTTTAGTCAAGCTTGTTGGATTGTTCTTGGAATTAATTGGAATCTCGCCCTGCCCCCACTTGATATGATTATTCAAGCTAGATTGGATTTTGGTGCACCTTTCTTCAGGGAAGTTGTCATCACTGCTTGCAGGTCAATATGGAAAATGAGGAATGACTTGATCTTTGACAAAATTCCATGCACTTATTCAACTTGGAAGAAGTTTTTCAAGGATCAGATTTGTTTGATTTGCATCAAAGCCAAACCTAGCCTTGTAGGCCCTTTAAATCTTTGGTTGGAGAATATCCCCTAATGTATGTTTGTTTTTCTCTTTGAACTTGAGTAGCTATGTTTAAATTGTTTGCGCTAACTGCTCGTTTATTTATTAATAAAAAAAATTAGGTGGGGGGGGGGGGGTTCCCCACTGAATCCCTCAGAAAAAAAATATATATTAGGCAGTGGTAGGCAACATTTTAACTAGTCATTGCCATGCGTGACCGGCCAAAGGTTTTTCCTTGTGTTTATGTACTCTCTATCATGGAGCAATTAAGAAGTGTCTACTATACTTTATTTATTATGCACATATTACGCGGTAACACATACTCCATATTCTTTTCACTTCCGAAGGAGTTGTGCAAGGGGGCTTGATTCGATTCGATGGGGGTCTAAAAGAGATTATTATATGACTAATCATGTGATCAACATGTTAAGCAAACCAGTTAGTCATTCTCTTTGCATCGTTCCATCCACCAAAAATAAATCCTTTTTGTTCCTATCCAAAGAGGGGCTGGGCCCAAACATGGCAAAAATAAAAATGTTGATCAAGCAAGTAAATTACACAGCTTGTAGTATATAATCATCTATTAGGACCTTTTAATTGCACATCTAGGCATATCTTTTTTTGAACCATTTATAGAAGGTAGTAATCGTGTTAAGAGCATGTTTGAATCTCATACAGCTAGCAATTACCTGCTAACAATTTGGTGAGATTTTATTTTTTATTTTTTTTGACAAGAAACAACAATTTCATTGATCATCAGCAAATTGCCGAGAGCGGATAGTACATATTGTAGTGTGCAGAAAGCAGCACATTTGACAAGTTGCAGCTGCTAGAATGGCTAGGAATTAAGCAGGTTAAAAAGTACCAGGCGAGCTAAGCTTTGACCTAAATGCTCTATTTGCTAGGAGATCAGCCCTGACGTTCTGGCTCCTATCTAGCTTGCATATCTTGTGATCTATTTCACTGGTACAGTTGAAGAAGCGTTGGTGAACGGCTTGATCTTCCAATCAGGGGGCTCTTTGCCTCGGTCCCCGGCTAAATAAGCCGATAGGATTTAACTGTCTGTGTAGAAGGAGACCGCTGATGTGCCTAGTTTGCTTAGCACATCCGCTGCTAGAGCAATAGCAGCTACCTCACCCATAAGCACAGAACTGCAGTTAGGAAGCTGGGCCTATATGTCTATTCTGATATTGCTGATAGAATCAACAATATGAATTCCAAGATCCGCCGTCAATGGAGCCTGCAAAACATTATCTTTTTTTTTTTTGACAACAATCAAAACATTATCTGGAATTGCAGGCATATGTATAGCATTCGAAGTACAAGTTTGGTTGTACCATCTGTGAGATTTTATTTGGATTCTTAGCTTAGTCGGCCAGTGTTTTACCTACAACTAAACTAGTTAGTTTTTAAAAGCTGGTTATTCTGACTAGTACAACTAATAATTAGTTAGTGTGGATCGGATTCTATTGGAGCCTAGAAGTAGAAACAATTATAAATGGCGGCGCTTGCTAGCTGACAACAAAGTATATATAAAAAAAATGGATACCCAAGGTGTAACTAATGCTTGGTAGATTTTTCAAGAATGGTAAAATAGAGGAATCTTAATTTAATTTCAGAAACTGAATTTTCTGAAACGGTTAAAACTGAAGTTGACCATTCAAAATAATCTAAAGAAGGTGACTTTGATTTACGTCGACGACGACTTTAGCAGTTGATGATATATCTATACTCTAAAAGAGCGAAGGAATTAGATGCCACGTGCCTCGATCTCGTCCCGCACGATCTATCTAGATTTCGCGATCCAACGGTCCTCAAATAGGGACCGACCTTAGGCTGAAAGTGTTTCGCTCTAATTCACGCTTCAATTGAATCCTCCGATGTATGGCGTGAACCGGGCATAGCGCCTCGAAACGTCGGGAAGCACCCGCACGGCGCAAGGCATCGCCAACCCCGTCGCGACTGCTCGTCGTTTACGTGATGGCGGCGCTTTATCCGCATCGGGTGCGCCTCGAGGCCCATAACCGTCGTGGCCTTGACGTGGCCTGGCAATCGGAGACAGGCTGGCAAGACCGTCGCGTCTGAAGGGAGGCGCGGCACTTGCTGCGGTGAGGAACGCCACGCCGGTCGACGGTCTTTGCTGATTTAACGGGACGAGGCAGACGCAGCAGTAGCGCCGCGGAGCGTTAAGGAGCCCCGTCAAACAGAGGTTTCTTTTTACCTCACGTCACATGTACGCGACCCCTTCCTTCTGTCCCCTGCCGATCTACACCGCCCCTCGCTCCTTTCGCTTTGCGCCGCCTGGATCGAACCTAGCAGCATGGCGGCGTTGCGGACAATACCGGGCATGGCGACGGCGGATGGTAAGTGAGACCAGACAAGAGAACCTCGGCTCCGGCACATGTGCATGTGCCGTCCGCCTTATTTGATTTGAGAGGTTCGTTTGCCTTCCTATATGCATGAACCTGGAGACGGAGGCCACTAAAGATGGACATCTGCGATGATACAAGAGGAGGAGGACATCAACTTCCACAAGGAGATAAACAAGACGAGAGGTGATTAATCCATCCTCTTTTATTTTCTGGTTTTTATTGGTACTGAAAATCAATTTCTATGTGAAATATGTCCTTTCTTATAGGCTTGTGTAATTTACTTCGCAACCTTGGTATAGTTGCAATAAGGGCCAAAATGGCCATGGCCCTAGGCGTTCTTAATTGGATGTTTGCAATATGAATTGATCTGAATTCTACAACGAGGTCATGGACAGACTTCTTGCGGAGTCAGTTTGTATTCTTGTCTCTGCAATCTCACTTAAACTCTGTAGCAGAGAGATGAGATCTCAATCTATTTTCGCATTTGCATTATTCACTTGCAACTAAAATTTGACATCCATGCCTAATTTCCCAATAAAATTAGTCACTGTGAGGATTATCTTATATTAATTAGGATACGTTACTTCTGCACACTTTAAATTCATCACCAAAAGCAGGATTCTTGTCTCCAATTTCAGTATCAAATGAATCAATGGTGTGGCAAGCACGATGGATTAGTTCATTCTATATCTGATCTGGCAGCAGAGGATTCCGTGGATTATATATGCTAATGCTAAAGTTTTAAAAAGGTCTCAGTGGTGATATAATTGCCTATTGGCCACTGCAATTTACATTGCAATCGTTGCCTCTTTAGTTATAATAATTGCCACAAAGCTTTTTTTGGATGTAGGGAACGTTATATACACACTTAAATATTGCAGATCCCCATCAAACAAGCTCGATCAAATAAATATTTTTCTTTTTGTAATATAGGCAGATTACACACTTTAGGGAATCATTTTCTGTTAATTGTGGTAACTTTAATTTGGTATGTTTAATCTGGTTTGTAGGAACTCTTCACTTCCTAATGTTTTCTTTGTATCAATTCTGTTTTCTCATGCAAAGGTCGATGCCTGGGGCCAAGTATGTGCACCGGAGCGTGGCGATGCTGCTATGCTGCGCTCCGATTGGTGCAAGGTTGTCCTCTTATGCTACCGTCGAGTCAAATAAAATAGAGAAACTTTTGTATTACAATATCTAATATAATGCTGTCGAAAAAATAAAAAATGTAATGTAGATATGTTTAGTCGTTTACTATCACTGTCTTTGGTAGAATCTAGAAATTCATGTGTACATTCAGTTGCATTTTAAGAAATGTACTGTGGACAATATCTCTAAAATTAAAAATGTTTATTTTTTTTCTTAAATGAAGGTTCATTGGTTCCTACAAGTGATACATATTTTACGACTGTAGTGATATGATGTGCTTGATGAAATAAAGAGCATTCCTTGGCAGCTTATAAATGTTACTGGAATCACCACAAAACTGATTCCCTTCCAAATGATAACTTGTATTACAAGATGGTTTGTATTTTTTGGACATTATTAGAAGCATGTGATGAGATGAGCTGTGAGTCAGCCTTACATTACCTTTGTTATCTAAATATGCTGTGATTTGTAGGCAAAAAAAAAAACCAAGGGTCGTGGACTCTATGTGGAGGTAAGCTGAACTCTTAGCAATTCATATATCAACTAAGGCGTGTTTCAGTGGAAAACAAGAAAATGCAGCTAGCTAAATATGGTAAGCTTTTACTGAAAAATATGAATAATGTCTTTGATTCAAATTCTTAAGCTTTTACATTACCTTGTTGTCTCATTTATTAACACTAAACATATGGTGCTGCTTTTGGAAAAACCAAGGGTTGTGGCTTCTATGTATAGATAAGTTGAACCCTAGCAGTTCATATATCGACTAAGGTGCGTCTTACTAGCATGTATTCCATGGTTAGGATTCTATATTCATATCATTCTGTTCAAATCAAACAAAAATAATGCACAACTGACATAGCCAAAGATGGTGAGGTTTAACAAAAAAATATCAATAACGCCCCGATTCAAATTGTTAAACTGCTGGATGGTCCTGCTCATGAGGATTCAAATCTATTCGTTAAAAAATAAATTTTATTGACCTATTAGGTACTTCACCAACTTTTCAACTTTGTTTTAGGGTCTTTTTTAACACTTATGACTTGTGACTTATGATACCACAATAGCTTTTTTTGCTCTAGATTTTTCAAGATTATTTGGCAGGCTTTTAATTTGAGTTTTGAAATGCTATTTCTATGCTTAGGGATGCAATATTCAGGTCATTGCTATCTAATCTAATTTATTGTTTTATGTATGCACCCCTTTCATACTAATTGAGTATATTCAAATATTCTGCTATCAACTAGATATGATTTGCCTTGTTTTTGTTTTGATAGAAAATGGTTATATTCATTCTTTGCTTGTTTACTTTAACATTATGTACGGTTTGAAGTAGTGTACCCATGCATAGATTTTGCTGAATTGCCTTCCTCATAGAAATTTGTTTGTTATTTATTCCTTACGGAGCAGAATAATATATTGTATTTTATATTTATCTAAGGCAATCATCAAATTGTGTCATGAATAACTTTAGACATAATGCTAAAAGGATATAGCTTAACCACTTGCAAGGATGGCATCAGTTGATGTCGCCAGTTGAATTGATTTGTTTGTGTGGCGTGCACGATAGATTAGTTCATTCTTTATCAGATTTGGCAGCAGGATTTGGTGGATTATATGTGCTGAAGTTTCAAAAAGGTCTCAGGGGCGATATAATTAATTGGCTATGCAGAATATCGTTGGAGGTACATGTTACAATGCCTTCAATAATTGAGCATATATATTGTTAGGATTATTGTGACTTTTTTAAGATGTTTTTTTAATAGTTGTTATCCTCTGTTCAGTGTTGGCATGATGTTTGCAGGGAAAGCTAGAGCAACCAGTGATTTGATTTACTAGATGAATGAACAGAACGAGGGCAGCTTCTAAGAAAAGAAGCAACTTGATTCCAATGCCCAGCCTGAACATTGCTATTTATTTTTCAACAATGTAAAGCAGAACATAGGAAAGAGAGAATTGTTTATGAAATTCCACCTCTTGAACTGGATAATATCTCTGAGAGAATGTATATATATATATATATACTCTCACTATGTCAAGTAGTTAACGGTAGAGTTTTACTGAGTCTGTTCTATGGTTGTCCTTTCAGATTAGCTGATACATGAAATTAGATTGTGAAATATAACATGACTCAATTGGTCATTCACTATTAGTAAGGCATTATTAAGTTAAACTCTGGCTGATCTTGAAAATATTTGAAAGGTTTATACCTAGAGCAAAAACTTGCCTTCATGAATTTTTTTCATTTACGTGCATTGCCACTAGTATATACAGCAGCACGCATCATATGCTGCAGCATCGTCTGCGCCTTCAGAAAAAAAAAAAAAAAAAACGCTGAGATAGTGTATATCTTTGTAGTTAAAACTTAGGTGAGATTTTTCTTTGGATTCTCAGCTACAAATTATGTGATTTTATTTGGATTCTCAGCTAATATATAAGTCAGCTAATGTTTTACCTACCACCAAACTTAGTAATTACTTATTAGTTGGTTTTCCTGGCTACATACAACTCTAGGTAGTTGGGTGCATCCAAGATGAGCTCGAGAAGTAGAACCAAATATATATAATAACTCAAAATCTCCAACAATAAATGGGTTGCTAGCTGGCTGGCAACAAATAAAGTGTACCCAAAAAAATGGATACCCCAAAACCTTAGTAACTAATGGTAGATCTTGGTATATTTTCAAGAATGTTTGAAAGGAACTAGTTTAATTTCAGAAACTGACTTTTTATTGTAAAGGTTGAAACTGAAGTTGACCATTCAAAAAAATCAAAAGAAGAAGCTGACTTGATTTACGTCGACGACGACATTTTCAGCAGCAGCTGGACTCTTCACAGCTATATCTTTGCAGCAGCTAGTTTAAGCTTATATATAGAGTATATCTTTGCGGGTTGACGACGACGCCGCAGCCATCCACCAGGAATCCACCATGGCCGCCATGGCACCTGATGTTGTGAGGTCATTGTTGCCGAGGATGGTGGCCTCGCCATCGTCCTGCTCGTCGCCGCCAGACCGTCGACCGTACTGCACCTGGCAGCCGCCGCCGCAGTGCCACCGCTGGACGCAGCCCACCAGCATGGTGTTACAGTAAGCGTCAGCCGGCGCCAGGTGCGTGCAATTCACGTACTACTCCTGCTCTCTCCTAGGCACATATTTTTCATTTTAGTTTTTGTCTTAATTTTTTTGCATGTAAGGATTGTTTGAAATCTTGTAGTTCAGTGTATGGACAACAAGAAACATTTTTTTTTATGAGAACAATTTTATCACAGTAGTTTCTGGTAGTAGTAGGTCCTCTATATGCCTTTTTTTTTCTTTTTTGTTTTTCTCTTATCTTAATAAAATGATATGCAATCTCCTCCGCATCTCAGGGATATAGAAATATTTTTCCCCACGAGTTATCCATAGTTGTTACCCATGAAATTGTTCAAAAAATGTTTGTGTAATCGAGATAGTAGGATGTCTCATTTGAAATTTTCCATGTGTACTCTTCTTTCTGTAATATTTTTTTTACCTTTTTGTGTTTTTCCATATACAATTCAGTTCGGGGCCAGCCGGCCCTACTGTTTGTTTTAAAATCCAATCTTCAGAATCACTGTTCTAAATAAATTGCATATATGATAGTTCTTTGGAACATTTTATTTCTCTACTTGCTAGAACATTTAGTCTCTTTAATTTGTTTAGAATTTTTTTTCTTGACTACAACATTAACAAATGTGAACAGACAAGTCTAGTAACTTGGTCATGGATTCCTATCATATATGTAAACCTACTAGCTTGTTCTTAAGTTGGGCAATTTTGGATTCAAATCTTTTCAGGCAATCTTTTAACACTAACATAATATATGCAATATATTATTGGTTAAGGGTTTCTCCAAAGTCCCAAGTGTGGCAATTTTAAATTGCAAAATCAATAACCATGTGTACGTGTTCATGTCCGCGCTTAAATTTGCAGGTAATTGTGGACAACGGCAAGGTGCAAGTGACGTTGTCAACGCCAGAGGGACACATCACCAATGTCTGGTACAACGGCCAGCAAAACCTTCTGTACTACACTGGCGAGGGCAACACTGGAGGGTAAATTATCTGCTATTTGTATGATATTTGTTCTTATTAGGCGAGGCGACGTATATGCATGATAGGCATCAGATTTTTCTGATGAATGTATGATTTGTCTCCATCTTTCTTGAGTCGACACGTGGCAGTTTCCGCACTCCCTCACCTACCATGCCCTAGCTCTGATCCTCCAGCCATACCCAGCGATGCTAACGTCTATCATGTGTCGACGGTGGTTCTCTCTCTGCCTTACTGCTCCACCCCCTTGCTCGTCACCTCTGCTGCAGGTCTTCCCTGTCTCCCCTGAATCTTTTTCTGAGCTCAATGCACTCTGGAATCCTCGACCCCACATCCCTAATCCAGGTTGGAGCACACACTACCGGATCACCCTGCCCCCTCTTTGACGTGTACACGGCAAAGACCAATACCCGTCGGCAAAGGCTAAGCCGACAGTTACTCTCGGCAAAGGCTAGTCAGGAAAGAAGGCTAGTCCTAAGATATCTGAAAAATCTCATGCTCCTTTTAGTTTAGGAGTAGTGGACAGCCTATTGGCCAATATAAAGGGAAAGGTCAGCAACACGAATTATTTTTTGACTAGTAATTTGCATAATCTTTTTTCTAAAAGGTTGTCCATTAATTATTTGGTGTAATTGTTCATATGATATAAATAACGCGATGCAGCAGCTGGGGACTATATATATACAATACATATGGTTCATCGATCTTTGTTTCTGATTACCAATAATCTCCTGCAGGTATTGGGACGTGCTCTGGGACTCTCCCGGATCAGATCGGCCAGGAATGCTCAACATGTGAGTTCATTACCAATAATTAATTATTGCTTGCTGTGTGCTGGCTGTTGAGTGACTTTGTTTCAAGCAGAGACATATGGGTTATTAACATGATATATAAATAAACATAGAAGAATAACTAGCTTGAGTTGTTTGTGTACAGGTTGGACGGTTCAGAGTTGACGGTAGTATCCTCAAGCGAAGACAAAGTGGAGCTTTCTTTCAAGAGCAACTACAATCCGTCGCTCCCAAACAGCATCAGACTAAACATCGATAAAAGGTAGTAATGCACAATGGATGGAATCTACCAGCAGTTCAATGCAAATCCCTTTTTTTGTCCTTGCGAATCCGATCGATCCTATGAAATCGATCTTGAGAACGAACGAAGAACTTGCTAGTGAACTACTACTGTTGCATGCTGTTTCTTTCAGGTTTGTGATGCTGAAAGGCAGCTCTGGTTTCTACTGCTACGCCATCTTGGAGCACGCCAGAGACTATCCTGCTATCACCATCGACGAGGCTCGGATCACCTTCAAGCTCAACACGGCCATGTCCGTCCCTTGAACAACTTCACACCAAATATCTACCTCTACAGCTGACCTCGCTAAAATGGCCGGTGTATATGTGTATATAGGTTCAACTACATGGCGATCTCAGACGATATACAGAGGTACATGCCCAGCATAGATGACAGAGTTGCGCCACGTTGCGCTCCACTGGCCTACAAGGAGGCCGTCCTGCTGGTGGATCCCATGGAGCCACAATTCAAGGGTGAGGTGGACGACAAGTACCAGTACTCGCTGGACAATAAGGACAACGCCGTCCATGGTTGGATCAGCAGCAGCAGCCACATGGGGTTCTGGGTCATCAGCCCCAGCAACGAGTTCAAGAGCGGCGGCCCCATGAAGCGCGAGCTCACCTCCCATGTCGGACCCACCTCCATGGCCGTAAGAACAATACAAAACATTCTTCTTCTTACTACTACTGTTACGGATTTGTCACCATAATGTGTATAATATGCATTATATATATATATATATATATATATAGGGCTGCGCTAAATAGTACCCTGGGTACTGATTATTATTCAGTACCCGACCCTCCCCTCGGCAGCCCGCTGGTTCCCACGCCACCCACGCCAAGCGCTGGAAAGGCGCTCACGATCTGATGCCCGGCCGCGATTTCCTTTTTTTTTTAATTTTTTTTTTTTTTGACCTGAAACAGTTGTGCGACCAGGTTTTTTTTTTTTTTTGGTGGTAATCGCGTCGCACGTGTTGTTTCAATAATTAAGTTTTTGTCTTTGATTTGATGGTTCCCAACTACCAATAAATGGTCACGTGTTTTTGTACGAGTATATTTGATTGTTGTAGTTTGGTAAGAATCAAAACCGTCTTACTAATACATCAAAAATATTGTTTCACATGATCATATTGAACCTTTTTTTATAGATCTTATTTAACCACTAGACATGCACATACGTCACGTATGTTTATTAAAACCATATTACAATGTCAAATCTTTCTTTCTACAGATCAATTCATATGTATGGCAAACATACTGCAATTGCACACGTTAGATACTTTTTCCCTTCAGTAAGAGTTACCATCGTGTTTGCTTACTTCTGAACCAGGTGTTGGTAAAATGTACTTGTAGAACATTTAAAAAAAAAGATCCCACGCAAATCATATACAGTCTAATGAGCTTGTGCCTCTGCCCTCAGGTCGTGTGCACCGAACACATTCTTTGCGATTGTTTTTGCCTTCCTCTTATCATCTTTTTGTTTGATCGCCTCCTTAGCTAGATAGCTTCATTGTAGAGCTTAAGAGCCAGTATGCGAAAAAGAGAGAGAGAGAGAGAGAGAGAGTTGTACAGTGAGCCCTTCAATTATTATAATCATAATAGGATTGTACATAGACCCTTTAATTACCACCATGCAGAATGATTATATGAATGGAAAGATATGTCCCTGACCATGACAAAAGTTTAGCGCAACCAAGAATTTCAATTAATTCAAGAACTCACAATATTTTGGTTATTAGACCTGCATCAATATGTTAAAGGCACGAAAAGGGGAAAATATAAGATTTATGCTACAACAAAAGTTTATTAGAGGTAAGCCATTGGGAGATCAAAATCAATATATTATAGCACCTGTAATGGAGGATACACATGCCTTGCTTATACCACTATTTTTTGGCAAATAAAGCAAGAACCAAGCAGTGATCGTTCTAGAAGATGGAAATTTGCTATTTTTAAAAGCCTAACAAAGCAACAATTCTATTTTCAGATCTGATACAAGGACGAAGATTATGGAAGGGCTATGCACGAAGGAATTTGTTCCTACTTCCTAGTTCGTACAGAGTTATATTTATATGGATTTGTGGTAATCCTACCATGAGTTTGGCCAAACGCAACAAATCAAATCAGCCATGAGTGTGAAACAACGATGCTTAGGTACCAAAGGTACATACACTCTGCAATCAAATGCTGTTCAGCATGCTTGCTATAATATATTTATTACTGAGTTGAAAGCAAGCCTTAATATCACTTAATCACTTACTTTGGCTTTTAGATTGGACAACAATAACTAGAACTTCTCTATGGTTCTTGAGCCAGCACATGATCATCCTTGGCAACCTTGATAAAATCAGTATTCAGCCACTCACATACCTGCAAGATGGAGAAAATATTAGAAGAAATTAGCAATACAATATATAGAAACCATTAAAATAAAGGAGATAAGTCCTACAGGATATTCAGTAGGTAAATAAGACAAATAGTGCAAATTAAATTCAAAAGGGAAATTGTTACCTAGGGATCTGGCTGATGGACATCAATCATTCGCAACATGACATTGTGACAAAGGCACAGGCATGAACCTTACCACAATCCCATTAGCTCCTAGTGTCCTCAAACTCCACGAGTATAATAGTAAAATACAGAACAGAGAGCAGAGGAAACAGTCAGCCTCCAAAAGGTATTGAATGCATGCAACAAAGCATCAGGGAGTATATCAGACTTGTGTTAATGTTTACCTTCTTTCCTGTATCCAACTGCACAGATATGTTGAGCTCCAAAACCAAACCAGATTAGCATGTGGACATAGAAATCACTGGTTTGGAAGTGACCTGCATCAGATCACATGCTACCAACTAATGGACATCAATGCAAAAACACCCAAATGAGTACGCTTGCTATGACCCTCGGGAACATCCAGGAGCACAACCACAAGGACAAGTGATGTCTTAACTGACCATCACACCCCTTCTCATTCAGAATTTGAATGTTCATGGCCATCAGGTTTGTCACTAAAAAAAACGATCAAACAATCACAAGAGTCACTTTCGCTGACAGATTAAAAAACATAAGCTGAATAAACTGAGTCTCTAACACATAACTAATTTGATAACTGGATTTCAATCAATTTGACCCAACTCTAGCTGCAGTGACGATCAAGTTCAAATCTTAATTTGCAAAGTACTTATGCATCGAGCAAGGGAAGAGACTTCCCAGCAGTAGTAACCGGTTAAAGTCTTTACATTAAATAATTTGTGCTCCTGATTTTTATTTTCTTTAGTCTTTCTTGTAAATAGCACTTCCTCTTTTATTTAATATTAACAAACACGGGACTGCCCCTACTGTTATTAGAAAAAAAAATATGCTTCAATAACCATGCTGAAATGCTTGATAACTAGTCAATAAATGAAAATCAATAACACTACAATGTCAAAACTATCACAACTGAGTATGTTGCATAGCAGAAGCATATAGAACCTTCAAGTTGAGCATGGTCTGTAAGCAATGCACGGTCCATCAACAATACAACATAAGGAATTCCAAGCTGTAAATACAAGATAAATTTGGGATGGTACAGGCTACTACAAATTTAAGGATCAAAACTTTTGATTATATGAAGCATGATCCGACAATAGGAGAACCTCAAAATTATAATTTTTTCCTTTTTGCATAGTTCTCCGACCCAAACAGGATAAATTTCCTAATAAATAGGAAAACGGACCTAGCTCAAACTCGCCTCTATGCTTATAGCTAAGCACACTGAGGTCCATGAGCACCTGGTGTGCAACAGAAAATGATTGGGGCCAGCCCCTGAGCCAAGCTAGTGGACAGTGACACCACTGAGATAGCCCTAGCCATCACAAAGACACCACATAAGTTCAGGTTGGAATTGACAGGTACCACGGATTTTTTAAGGCACGCAGACATGTGAACTTCAACCCGTTTTTTATGCCCGATCAAACAAAACCATATTACGGTAGATATAGGTAAGGCATGCAATTGACAAATAATGAGTCCATACCCAATCAGCATGTCCTTCTGATCACTTTTCTGTCATCCATAAAATTTTATCTCTCAGCAGCAAATGTTGTTTTTCAATATGACCAAAATTATTGTAAACCACAAACATTCATTTTGTAAACCACAATAATTATGTAAGTTGGATCAGCTGTAAAAGTTTGCTCCGTCACTAATGATTGTGACATTCATGATTCTAGAAATATATTTAATATAAAAAGCAATTCATGATGCGGTACAACAAAATTCTCATTTATATGGACCCATATAATAGATGGTACAAAACAATGTCACGTGAACGGAGAAAGTTCATGAGAAATAAAATTATAGTTAATGAAAAGGACAGGAAGTGATACATCCAAATTTCAAAACTGACAGGAACATATAATGCAATCCTATGGTCGTTCTAGGGTAAGAAATCACCATTCCTCATGTGGAATAAAATTCTGAAATTAGAGTGGAAGAATTAATTAATTTTGCAGACTAAAATATTTCTATTTTGCGTGATTGGTGATAAAAGTGCAACTAAGAAATAAATATACAAATGCACCAAGAAAATTAATCATGTGGTAGGAAAACAAAGTATGATGCAGACATGTGAAGAATCAAAATGACAACATGATTGGGAGTTAAATGAGTGTGAAATACACATAACGGGTCAGAAATGACTAACATCCTCCCACAGTCAAGAAATTGATACACCTCAATAATTAATTGTAATAATCTTATATGGTCAGCATCCTGGTACCATTTACAACTATGGAATCACTAATAGAAATCTTAAGCAAGAATTTAAAGAATACAAAATTTAAAAGCCAGTTGAACGAATGAAGTTTTTAGTTGTATTGATATGAGATAATTCTCAAATGCATGTGCTAGATTATCACTTCTAGCTCGAAATCAAGTTTTTGTGTACCCTGTCAGGTTTTGCTATATTTTCTGGTTATCTTAAAAACACGCCTTTGGCGTGGTCAAAATTTTTTTCTGTCTCATATGAATTGAAATAGAGGAAAAAACATAAATCCTAAATACAAATGATGCAGCGATAGGAACATGGAAGTGCACTGAAGGGAAACGATTCCTGAACTTTGCTGCTTGCACATATCTGCTGGCCATGAGGATGTATTAATCTGTGTCAAATTTCAAAAATAAAATTCATGCATGGGTCTGATCAGGCAAAGAAGATCAATGTCTAGGCCACAAGGATGCAAAGAAGGCATGCAGCACTAGTAGGTCTATTTGCGCGAGATCCTGGCACTAATGTTTCCTCCATGCAGCACACTTGCACAAAAATAGACAATTACATAGTTTCTCAAAGAAACGTAAGAAAAATAAAGAGAGCCCCATAGGGTTGCCTCCAGGAAAAAGGAGGCAATACACTTCATGATCACAATGAATTTGGGCAGGGATCATCTAATAAATCTCCTACATTTTGGAAAAAAAAAAAAAACAAAAACAAAATCATGGGGCTATGAGATAATGAAATGATAGCAGAAGATGACACCGCACCGCCTAGACGACAGCTTGCTGTCGGGCGGCTGTCGGGCGTGAGGTTGGTCATGGGCCACCTGGTCGCCCGGCTTGTTCGTAGGCGTCGTCATGTGAGGTAGGTCAGTGGCCATCCGTGGCCGTGGGTGTCATCATTTGAGGTAGGTCAGCGGCCATCAGTGGCCGCCGTTCAGATATGCATGCACCGACAGCATACCATGGATCCCAAAAAAGAGGGGCTAGCGGCCATTAGTGGCCGCCGTTCAGATAGTTGATCTCGGCTGATTAAAGATGGTAATAAAGAGCCTGTGTTCTGTCGCCAACAAAGTTCCTATCCATTAAAATGGAAACTATAACCTCCCTAAAACCTCAAGCAACAGAGTATTATATGCCTAGAGGAGACAGCAATTAGCCCAAACAAGTGCAAACCAATATTCAGCATACCTTTTCGTTCTAGCGGCATGCCATTGTCACTATGCCGCGAAGACGACGACCCGCAGCGCCACGCAATGTATTGGTTTGGCATCCTGTTTTCTTGTTCCTGACAAGAAAAATGAAATCTTTATTAGACAAAAATCATAACCTTAGCTACCACTACTGTATAGCATGGAAGGGCACGGTGAAGTGCACCTAGGTCAAAACAAATCTTCCCAAATCAAAGCAACAGTATACAATTTCAGATTGAGGGGAAGCAAATCCATTGTCAGATCGGGGCAAAACCAAATCATTTTCTCAGATTAGGGGGAAAACAAATCCATTTTCAGATTAGTGAAAACAAATCCGTTTTTGTGCCTAGAAGATGAACAAGCTTACAGAACCAGGAAGATGTTCTGCCCCCATGTAAACTCGTTGGTTTGGATTTGTGATCCTGGTTGACGCGGATTGGAAACGGCGGCGCTGAGCCGGCGTCGCGTGGCCGTCGATGGGGTCCACCGCGTCACTCACTAGCGATAGGGCAGCCACGCGGCGTGCCGGTGGCGGCGATGAGGAGACCCGCGTCGCGGAGGAGGCGGACGGACGTCGCCGACTCCCCCGACGTCCGACGCAGCGCAGCGCGGCGCCCGTGGCGAGGCTGCCGCCGGGGATGCGAAGCAACGGCAAAGGCTGCAGCGCTGAAACCCGCCCGGATGCTGCGGAGGCGAGGGAAAGCGGGCGAGATGGGGCTTGTCCGGTGGAGGAGGCAGCGAGCTAGATCGATCGGTGGCGGGGAGGCGAGCTCGGAGAAACCGGCGGAGGAGGCGGCGAGCTGGAAGAAACCGGCGTCTCCTCGCACGATCTCCAAAATTAAAACGAAAACAAAAACTCACGATAAAAAAGAGGAGGTGGGAGCGGGGGGAGAGAGCCCGTGGCGTCATTCAGGTCCGAGGTGGGGGCGGTGAACGGGTGCGACCGTGGTTGACTCGGTTCGGTGCGTTTGGCTCACTCATTTTGGGCTCGGGTAGTGATTATTAATCACTACCCAGGGTAATACATAGAATACCTATATATATATATATATATATATATATATATATATATATATATATATATATATATATATATATATATATATAGGGTAAATTTTTTTCTACACCCTAGGTGTAGTTACACCCATGTGTATATCTCAAGATTTATGGTATATATGACCGAACGAAGTGCACGTGGATGAAGTATATGATCATACTAGACCATCTATGGTGGTATATACGTTAAGTATGCATTCATACTTTGAGTATATAGATATACTTTTTTTATATACAACAGTAGTGGCATTTTATGTAATATATTAAAAATATATGTTCCATCGAAATTTTTTTCGCGTAGTAAGATCTAGAGTATCTTAATATGAGTATCTAAACATACTCAAACCGATAAACAAGTATGAACACATACACAATGTGGTTTTTTGAATATGGGTGTAACTACACCCGGGTGTATAGAAAGTGCACCCTATATATATATATATATATATATATATATATATATATATATATATATATATATATATATATATATTTGAGTACTAGGGCAGGACCCCGTGCATTAGCATTAACCAAAATAGACAAATTCAGTTATTACAGCACAGGGAGATGTAAACATCTCAAAGACAGCAAAAACCACGTTCCGATCGATAAGACTCAACGCCTCAAACCCCATCTGAATTACAAGCTAAGTTCCCAGGACACAAAAATTTCCACGCAGCCATAACAGATGTCCTACTTGCTTCACCTTCATCTTCCTCCCGTAGGGCAGCTCACATGGTTATCTTCGTCAGGCTTGTCTTCAGCTCCCAGGTGTCTTCTTCCAGCATCAAGAAAGCCAATGCACCTGAGCAGCCTCCCGCTTGTTTAATGTCACCTTCTGAAGAAGGGTAGTTCTCTTCTCCTCCGGGCACAACAGTAGCCACCTTTGGGCTCTTAGGGCGATCTGGTAGAGAAGCATATCCATGCCTCTCCACTATTTCCTCCGAAAACAAAAGTCATTTCTTAATTTCCATAAACTCCAAATGGTAGCAGAGGATATGATGTTCAGGACACCATTCCTTTTATTACTAAGCCAAAATTTTCCAACAACATCAAAGGAACTTCCTACGTCAGTATCAAAGATTCTTGAGATAACAACCCACATCTGGCATGCAACAACACAGTCAAAGAATAAATGGTGAATAGATTCTTTTTCTGAACAAAACAGACAAGAGGGATCTTTTACTTTCCTTCTTTCTCTAAATTATCCCTAGTCAGAGCCTTGTTTTTACTAAGAAGCGACAGAAAACACTGTACCCTTGGAGGGATTTTCAATTCCCAAATAGCAGAGATATAAACAGTTTGAATGCCTCTAAAATTAACTATTTTATACAAAGATTGCGCATTATACACTCCATTGGAGGAGAATTGCCAGATGAGGGAATCTTCTTCCTCAGTAAAGGTAATAGTAGAGGCTAGTTGATATATTTCATCCCAGAGGTCTAACATCTGTTGATCACCAGTTCAAGTAAATGTGCATTTCAAATTAGTGCCATCCCACAACTTAGCAACAGAAGCATTTTTCCAATGGACCCATCTATATATGTTCCAGTATTGAATAGCTAGACCAGAGGAGCCCAGCCAATTGTCCTCCCAAAACCTAACCATTTCTCCATTTCCTATTTTTCATTTATATCCCATTCTAGTTGCTTGAACAGCCACGTAAAGCCTTTAAAAAAGAGGAGGCACCCACAGTACTTGTTTGGTATATATTCACATTTTTTGTTTTATATTTATAGTCTATCAGCTCTGTCCAGAGTTTGTGTTTATCCTGCTCATATCTCTTAAGCCAAGAGGAGAGGAGACATATATTAAGATCTCTAAGATTAGGGACACCTAACCCTACAAATTCTTTGCATATAGCTACAGATTCCCAGTTGGCAAGATGATGTTTATGGGCATTTTCTACATCATTCCATAAGCAATTACCCATTTGAGAGTTGAGAATCTCTATAGCCCATCTGGGAAACTAATATGCATTATATTGTCGTGTTTCTTGGGACGCATTACACTTTGGGATCGACATAATGCTGAACCTAGGCGACGGCGAGTACTTTGGAAGAAAGTGCTAGGCCCGGTGTTCATCTACCTCAACTCCAACCTCAACAATGGCAGCGACATCCGGGCTCTCGGGACGACGCCAAGGCACAAGCGCGAGGGAAGCCGGCAAGTGGCGACAGCTTCCCCGAGTCACCGAACTTCGCCAAGGCGGGCGACAGAGGCACGGTCACCGGCACGCCCTGGTCGCGGACGCGTTCGTCGCGAGCAAGGGCGTGCCTACCGCGACGGCGCTCGCCGGGCGCCGCCGCCCGGCGGGCAGCCCGCTCCCGGGCGACGCAGTGCAAAGGTACCGCTTCGACGAGGGCGACGGCCGGGCGGCCGCTTCAGATCGCCGCGCCCGGCTGGGACGCACAGCCTCTACGCGTGGGTTCCCGGGTTCCTCGGAGACTACGTGAAAACCTCCACGGTGATCGCGGACGCCGTGCCGCCGTTGACCTTGGTGATCTCCTCGCTCGCTCCCGGGTCGGGCCCGACGCTCGGGAGATCGGCGTCCCGACCGGACGGCGGCGGAGTTCTTCGCCCCCGACGCCGATCCCAGATACTCCAACAAGCTCTTCGTGGGGAAAGACAGGTACACAGGCAAGTACGGCTTGTGGGAGAGGTACGCCGAGCTGCACCCTGCTGGAAATGACCTCGTTTTTCACGGTCGGTCGAGCGACTATAATGGACAATAATGGGAAAGACATGGTTCTTTGCCCATGTCACAAGGTAATACTCCTATAGTCCTATAATGGACAATAACCCCTACGGTAACAATATTATGTTCATATACGGTGTTGTTCGGTTGATGGGTTTCTGCGTCAGATAAAGCTGTCGATGTTGTTTTGTTGTAAGAGAAAAACATTATATCTTGGCTGATATGCAAACATATGCATGTGTTTACAGGATGGTTGGCAACGTCAGTACACCGACGGCACGGCAGATACGGTTCAACCTTGACCACGTCGTGGCAAATGGCACCTACACTCTGCGTATTGCTCTTGCTGCTGCTCAAATGTCTAGACTCACGGTACACTTGCATGTTACATATATAGAAATCTTAAGTTTGTAGCCTAGCTGATTAGCCAAACATGCATGCATGTCTGCTGATACAATGTGCTCTTTTCGTCGTCTTTGAATTCAAATAAGGTGCGCGTGAACGGCAGAGCGGCCAGGGAAGCCGTGTTCAGGACGCCGGAGTTCGGCAACGGCAACGCCATCGCGCGGCACGGCATCCATGGCGGCGTGCAGTGGAGCTTCGAGTTCCCCGTCAGGGGCTACCTGCTGCGGCAAGGCGAGAACAGCATCAGCATCACGCAGACGAGGGCGTTTGGGCCCTTCTTGGGCGTCATGTACGACTACCTTAGGCTGGAAGGGCCTCCGCCGGCATGATCAATCGTCAATCAATCACTCCGGCGACCCCCACGGCGCCGCTAGCAGAGAACATTCACAACATCCTGGCTAGTTAGACGTGGCAATGTAGTCAGTAGTCACAACAGGATGGATTCTCGTTTCTGTATTATTGTTCTATTAATTCTAGCAGTAGTGTGGCAGAACACAGTCGGAGAAGTCTATTCCAGAGTGAAATTATGAGTTTGGAAGATCACTATGTTTCAAAATTCGACACAAACTAGCCCATCGAACCATGCTACAAACTGTCAACAACCCGGTCTCTAGAAGCGACATTGGGCCTCGCATTGGAAATCGGCCTAGCTAGGAAGGTCAACACAAGATACAAGGGAGCGGATTGGGCTGCGTAATTGGGCTTACGCCTACATGCGTGAAAGGGAAAGGTTCCTTGTCGTTCGTATATGAGTTGAGGCTCTCCCTGGAGAGGGGTATCGATTTTGTAACCAGAAACATTTGAATTCCTAAACATTCATCTGAAGTCGCTTATGCTTCTTCCCCAAGCCTATGCTCTAGTCTTCTTCTATCCTGCATTCTCCTCTTGGTTCCCAGCTCGTTGCGGAAGACATTGCTGCTAGGAACTGTAGATCAGCATCATCCTCATCCTCCACAGCGGCTTCAACCTAGGCTGCCACAAGTTCATTCCCAGCACCCGCTACCTCAATGTGTGTGTCTTCCAATGAAAGTGGAAACTCTAAAATTGTTGGCAATGCATCATATTTGGTAGGCATTTGTGTACAAAACAACGAATTGTCTGTGTCAACATCTTCAAAGACATTGTATGCCTCTTGAGGGAACTCATTCAAATCCATTCCAGCTACGACCTGCAAGGACATGCAAGTTAGAAAAAGCAATTACATGTTATTATCCAAGCCCTTTACTGAAAAATGCTAGGCAACCACTCAAAAAACTAATAGTACTTTCATAGACAAATGACAAAATCTAATATGCTAGTTCAATCTGCTAGTTTTTTTTTTCTCTATGAAAGCAAGCTAAAAGCTGGTACAAATATGCAATCTTCTAGTTTTTGTTCTCTGTGCAAGCAAGCTACATTACAAAATTCCTAGTGTTGCCTACTGGAATACTTGAAAATTCCTATCTGAAAACCTGAATGTGTTGATACCTGACAGTAATGCTAATGTGTTGATACCTGATAGTAATTCCTAGCTGAAAATTCTCTAATATGCACTAGTGCTCTTTTTTTTCTTGCATGTTGGACAGCCATCTGAAGCCACCTGCAAATGACAACGTCAAGGCAATTTTCCAAAGCAATGTGAAGGCACCACCAATGTTAAGGCAAGCTGCTATGAAGACATGAAAATTTGTTAATAATACCAAGCAATCTGTAACTAGCCTACCAACATGTGACTTTTAGTAATTTATCAATTCCTGATGATATGTAGAGTAGCAATCTATCACTTGGTCTCATAGAAGGATCTAAAGCAGTAAGAAGAAAGTAAATTGGGAGGACAACTAACTTGAAATACCTGTTCCTATTGATACTTTGCCTGCATCAATCTTGGATGTATGAGATTTCCTTCATCATCTTAGGTTTTGTGAGTTCCTAGGTGAAGGGACTGTTGCTGTTACTGTTGCTATTGATACTTGGCATCTTGCTATGTGAATTTCTTCATGATCTTGGCATGTTGCAACCCAAGACAACCTTCTAATTTGTAGCAAATGTGTGAGTTTCTAGCACATCTCTGATTTCCTGATAATTTCTAGCAATCTGTCAAACACCTGATACTTTTGCCTAAATAAATGCTTCAATAGTGGATGGATGTTCCTGTCTTCATCATATTGGGTTCTGTAATTTCTAATCTGGGGTGGTTAACTGTGGGGAGAAGACCTGTTTATGTTGCAATTGATAGATTGGGAGAGAAGATACCTGTTGTTTGATTGCTTGGAGGAAAAGAAGATCCGATCGGAGTGGGATAGGCTTGTCTGGCGGCGGACTAGATCCGACCGAGAAATGTCCTGCGTGGGTGGCGTCTGAGAGGTGGAGGGGAGGAGGAAGTCGCGTGTCTGGGAGGAGGAAGCCGCGCACGCGCGCGAGGAAACGTGCCTGACTGGAGCACACAGTCCTGCTCTGCTCTGTTAGTTAAATTAAGGATTGGTTTCCTAAAATAAAAGTGTCCAGTCGAAAAGTGGAATTCCTGTGCGCGCAGGCCCTAGTGAACTCCAAACAATTAATTTCGTGTCTGGAATGATCTTTTGATTCAATTAGCTTAATGGAAATTATAAATCGTAGATTTATAGTCCTTAGTCCAGAGTCCTTACCTTAATTTGTTGCTACCTTCCACTTGGCTACAAGTCACTTGGATGTTCCTTGGTGTCCTGATCGCCACCCCTCCGTCCCGGCTTCACTCCATAGGAGCTCCACGCGAGGAATTGGCTGATTGGGATGGTCAACAAGCACAACCTTATCGGCCGACCTAGGAGTGTGGGAGGATTGAAATGGTGGTGTTGCTTTGGGATGCTTTTACTCCCAAAATAGAGTATATATAGTTTAATGTATACTTTAGATAGAAATACCGAAATAGGATTTGTGTTAATTAAAACTTATAAGTTAGCACCTAGTCTAGTGGAAATGTTACACCGCTTTGCAGGAGGTGCAATGTTCAAATCTCAAACAAATTCTCCATTTTTAAATTTTGAGAACCGTTTAATTTCCTTTAATCAAAATTGATTTAATTTCCTTTGGCTGATGTGTGTAGCACTGGAATTCCCAAAATTTATGGTAGACCAACATGTCGTTACATCTGGTACATCATGGATACTTCGTTATGTAGCACGTTCCTTATATTTCGGGCCCCACGAACGCCGTCGCAGCTTGCAGGTCGCCGCCGCCCTTGCTCGCGAACGCGTCCCTCACCAGGAGCGTGCCGGTGACCGTGCCTCTGTCGCCCGCCTTGGCGAAGTCCGGTGACTCCGGGAAGCTGTACGGCCACTTGCTGGCTTCCGCTCGCTCCTGCGCCTTGGCGTCGTCCCAGAGAGCCCTGATGTCGCTGCCATTGTTGGGGTTAGAGTTGAGGTAGATGAACACCGGGCCCAGCACCTTCTTCCAGTACTCGCCGTCGCCCAGGTTCAGAATGATGTCGATCCCTGTGTAATGCGTCCCTAGAAACACCTGCCAATATATGCATGTTGTCCTCAGCAGCAGCAATAGTTGTAACAAGAAGAAGGTTTTCACGATGTTCGGCTGATGGTTTCTGCGGCTGATGGTTTCTGCGGCTGATAAGCCGGTAACTTCTTACAGCTATGGAAGTGGGTCCAACATGGGAGGTGAGCTCGCGCTTCATGGGGCCGCCGCTCTTGAACTCGTTGCTAGGGGTGATGACCCAGAACCCCATGTGGCTGCTGCTGCTGATCCAGCCATGGACAGCGTTGTCCTTGTTGTCCAGCGAGTACTGGTACTTATCGTCCACCTCCCCCTTGAACTGTGGCTCCACGGGGTCTACCAGCAGGACAGCCTCCTTGTAGGCCAGTGGAGCGCAACGTGGAGCAACTCTATCTTGTATGCTGGGCATGTACCTCTGTATATCGTCTGAGATCGCCATGTAGTTGAACCTATATACACATACATATGCCAGCCATTTTAGGTCAGCTGTAGAGATCGATCAAGGTTGAGGCAGAGGTATTTGTGAGTGAAGTTCAAGGGACTGACATGGCCGTGTTGAGCTTGAAGGTGATCCGAGCCTCTTCGACGATGAGAGCAGGATAGCTGCTGGCGTGCTCCAAGATTGCGTAGCAGTAGAAACCAGAGCAGCCTTTCAGCATCACAAACCTGAAACAGCTTGCAAGAGAGTCAACTAGTTCTTCGTTCTCAAGATCGATTTCATATATAGGATCGAATTTGGATGGGACAAATTTAAAAAGGGGATTGCATTAAACTGGTAGATCGGTGCTTCTATCCATTGAGCGCATTACCTCTTATCGATGTTTAGCCTGATGCTGTTTGGGAGCGACGGATTGTAGCTGCTCCTGAAAGAAAGCTCGACTTTCTCCTCGCTTGAAGATACTACCCTCAGCTCTGAACCGTCCAACCTTGTACAAAAACAATTCAAGTTATTCTTGTATGTTTGTTTATGTACCTTTTTAAGCGTTGTATTATATATCTCTCTGCTTGAAATAAAGTCGCTCATCAAGAGCCAACACACAGCAGCAAGCTACTCCCTTTTAATTTTGTGAACTCACATGTTGAGCACTCCAGGCCGACCTGATCCGGGATATTCCCAGACCATGTCCCAATACCTGTAGGAGATTATCTATAATCAGAAACAAGGATCACTGAACCATATATATAGTCCACGGCTGCATGCTGCATTGGTTTATTCATATCATTGAACAATTACACCAAATAATGGACAACCTTTTTGGACAGAAGATTATGCAAATTAGTAGTCACAATTTAACTTGTTGACCAACGCTCTGTGCCTAATAGGAACAAAGATCTCAGGTGCATGTTAAATAGCAGATCCCTAATTTACCCTCCAGTGTTGCCCCCGCCAGTGTAGTACAGAAGGTTTTGCTCGCCGTTGTAGCGGACATTAGTGATGTGCCCCTGTGGAGTTGACAGCGTCACCTGCACCACGCCGTTGTCTACAATTACCTGCAAATTTAAGAGCAAACATCAACACCACATACTTATTGATTTTGCATTTTAAAATTGCCAAACTTTGGACTTTCAGAAAAAAAAAAAATCCATACGTGAGGATACAAGAGAGACCATCCGTTAATTTGGTCAGAAGAAACTAAAGATGGTTACCTTTTACATTTTCCCCAAGAAACTAAAGATGGTTCCCTGCTTATACGTTTGATGAGAATATACGTGCAGTCACAGAGGAACTATTTATTTTTCTAAAATGTCTCTGAGCATCTCTCATTGTCATGTACTCTATACGGTGGAGACATCTACAACCTAGTGCTACGCTACAAATAAAGAACAAGGACAGGGAGAACAGTGGCATCATTGAATGATAATACGACGAACAACAGGTTTTCTTCCTTCTTGTCTCCTTCCTTCCTTATTCCCAGCTGGCTCGCTTCTCCTCTTAATCTCTGATCTCGCTATCCTGTGTCTTCTGTGCTATCCTCAAAATCCTCCGGTCCAATGCTTATTCAGATTGCAGCGGAGTATATATCCTTTGTATCTCTAGCACTCACAATTTAGGAGACAAGCTGTTCCAGTTGTGAAGCTTTTGAGTGATTATGACACGGAGGTTTTTAGCATATATAGTCCACATGTTCATCCTTGTTTTAGCATAAGCTAGCAGGTTTACATATGATAGGAACCCGTGACCAAGGTGTACTAGACTTGTATTTATTTATGTGTTCACATTTGTTAATAAGTTTGTTGTCAAGAAAAAAATTTCAAGCAAAGAGAATCTATGTTCCAGCAAATAGAGAAATAAAATTTCCAATGAACTAACATATAGAATTATTACTCTGCAGCTGGCTTTAGAATCACTTATTCTGTAGCCACTTTGAGTTCCGATAATTACTATACTAATTTAGGTAGTAACTCGTTACTAAGTAATCTGGACGGAGGGTTCACGGGAAAGGCTGACGGGACACTGACAGCCGCCGTGCCCTTTCGTGTGAGCATCTGCTCACGGGAAAGGAGGAGGGGTCTTTCCCGTGAGCAGGCCCTCACGGGAAAGCCTCTTACCCATGTGTGAGGACTTTCCCGTGGGCCGCCTTGCCTGCTCACGAGAAAAAGGAGCCTTTCCCGTGAGCACTTGCATCTAGCTCACGGGAAAGAAGTTCCCCACGGGAACGTCCCTGTTTCCGGTAGTGGGTTTAATATAAATGTTATACAGTAAATATCCCCATGTGTTACAGTAACATAATTATCATAACTATGTATTCATTTTATAGTAAATTAAGTATAAAAATATCATAACCGGAGGTGGCTACAGAATAATTTATTCTATATCTAGAATATACTCTCCCTATTACAAAAAAAAGAAATAGTACATGGAAAATTACAAAGGACTTGAGGCATCCTATAGAAGAAAGAGTACGTACATGGAAAATTACAAAAGAGTTGAGGCATCCTATAGTATCTATGAAATATATATATATATATATATACATATTTTATTAACAATTTCATCGATAACCATGGAAAACTCTTGGAAAAAATATTTCTACATCCCTATGATGCAGGAGGATTGGATATCACTTTATTAAGATAAAATAAAAAGAATAAAAAGGAGGCATATATATAGGACCTACTCCCAGAAACAACTGTGATTGACTTGTGTTCAGAAACCAAAAACAAAAAGTTTCTTGTTGTCCATACGCTGAACTACCGGATTTCAACGACCCAACAATATGGTCCAGTAGTATATATATAGGAACAAAAAGAAGTTGTACGCAGCGCACGCACCTGGCTTTGGCTGACGCTTACTGTAACACCATGCTGGGCTGCGTCCGCCGGTGGCACTGCGGCAGCGGCCAGGTGCAGTACGGTCGACGGCGTTCCAACGGCGACGAGCAGGACGATGGCCGCTGCCGCCACCTGCAACAATGACCTTGCAACGACATCAGAAACGGGGGCGGCCATGCTCGATGCCTGGTGGATGGCCGGCCGGCAACGCATGCGGTACGATCGAGGTCGTCTCTCTACAGGCTAGCTGGGAGCGTCGTCGTCGACCTGCAAAAAGATATACACTGTATATATATAATCTAGCTGCTGCATATGCATATGCATGTGTGGAAGCCCCTAAACAGTAACCTTTCATATTTTACCAAAAAAATTTAGAAATTTAACTTAAGAAGTAGGGGGGGGTACTTAGAGAGCTCAAAAAACTTGATATTTTGCAGCTTGGTAGAGTGAATAACAAGAATAATGATAATGACATAAAACATGCTAATTTTTTAAAATTTGAATTATTAAATTTTAAAAATGAGCAAACTTATATATTCTACGCATTTTTAGGGCATTCAAATGGCAATAAAAATCTCAAAAAAAAAAAAAGTATATTTGTGTCAAATAATAACCAAATTTTAGCTTTACAAATGTTATTATTTGAAATTTTGCTTAAATTTGATGTTTGTAAAGCAACTCAATTTTTACCCATGTAACATGTGTTGAACAAACATATATACCAAAATTAACTAGAGTTCAAATGATGCACAAATATATGAATTTTTGAAATGCAATAATTCAAATTTTAAAAATCTTTAGAATGTTCTATGCCATTAATCATCCTTGTTATTTACTTACCAAGCTACAAACTATTAAGATTTTTTGAGCTCTCTAGGTACCCTTCCATGCCTCTTAAGTTATATTTCTCACTTTTTTTCACTACTACACAAAAACTTTTGCATGAAGTTAAGAGTTTTTTTAATAGTGACAATTTTTAATTAACTGTGTGGTTTTAGCGCCACGGTAAATCGATTAACCACGGCAGTTTTTATAATAAAACCTCCATGCAAAATCAGCAACCCGAGAATGTAAGGCTAAAGCACAAATAGGCCCAAATTGAGGCCCGATAGCCGCTGATATCTATATTGGCACCTAGGGTTTCCTCCCTCACTCCCCACTCTCCCACGCAGCTACATCTAAGCCCGACGCATCACACACTAGCGAAGCACGACTTCCTCCGTCCCCTTCATGACCCGACGACGCAGCGCGCCTCCTCCGATCCCTCCCTCCCCACACTATGTTCCTCCCTTCCTCCCCTCACCGACCTCCTCCCTCCCTCTCCCCTCACGAATCTGGCTATGACGAGGGCGCAGCAACAGCTTCTCTCTCCTCGCGGATCCAGCGTGCAGGCATGTTGGCCCCGATGGCGAGTGGCCATGGCGAGGGATCAGGCAACGGTCGCGGCGAGCTCCCGACGGTACCCTCTCTCCCTGAGCCGGCAATGTGACTAGCTCCCTCCCCAACGCAGCGGCGGCGGCGCCTGCTCTCACCAACACAGCGACCTCCTACAGCGGCATGGAGCAGCGGCGTTGATCTAGCATGGGCGGAGCAGCATGGAGCAGCGGCGCAGATCCTCCTACTCCTCCAGCGCGAGCGAAGCGGGTTGGGCTACGATGGCGGCGGATCCAGTAGGGTGGAACACTATTCGGCGAGTTGGTGGTCAATCCAACTGTGACGACGGATGCGGCCCAGATCCGACTCATTAGGGTTTGGGATGGGCTTTTTTGTCTTTTTTGTTTGTTTTTTCTGATTAACCGTGGCTATTTTATGGCTGATCTGAAAACCGCCACTATTAGTCCATTGATTAACTGTGGCCTTCCATTGGTGGCGGTTTCAAAAACCACCATGGTAAATAAAAAACCCATCACGGTTAATCTTTTGTGTAGTAGTGTTTGGAAAAATACCAAAAGTTACCACTTAACAAGTTTAGGGGCTCATGACGCGTTTTCAAAGTTCAGGAGTCTCTGGTGTACCACTTAACAAGTTTAGGTGACCAGAAATGCATTTTTGAAGTTCAAGGCGTATGGTATATCATCAACTACAAAAGTTGTCGTCGACGCAAATTGTTGGGGAGGGCGACCCTCGCCAGCCCCGGCAGCCCCGCAGGCCTCGCTACGGGGGGCCAAGAATTAACCTCTGTTAAAAAGTTATGAAGCCTTGCAGGATCAGCAGGCGGAGGACCCTCCGCGAGGACACCAACGGCGAGGCTCTGCCCCTCCGTCTAGGGTGGCCTCCCGGTCGCCGCCCGGCCGGGGGGCGAGACGGCCCCTTGTGCGACGGGGAGGGAGCGCCGGGCGGGGGGCCCCGAGCAACGCAGGCCCCGGCAGCGGGAAAGGCCAGCGGAGGGGCCCCTCCAGAACTGCCCTCCCTCCGCTGGTGCACGGGACCGGCGGCGGGCGCGAGGAAACCCTACGCCTCCCAAGCGGGGAGAGGTCATACGTGTATTTCCCGTACTAACCCTGTATGAATAGTTACTAGCCTGCCCTTGTGAGGGCCCACCTGTAAGCGTGTGTTCTCCCACCTACCATGTACCAATTTGTAAATCAGCCCCTCTGACCCCTTGTATTCCTATAAATACCCGGGTACGGGCTCAGGGAAAGGAATCGGTTGTTGGCCAGTTTAAGTGCCATTTACTCATTTTTATTGCATCAACGTCTCGCCCCACGCATTGTCTTAACCCTCCTTCGGAGGCCCGGACGCCCTCCGATCGCCCCGACCTTCGGCAACTCCAGCGAAGGTCGGGCAGACCGGAGGTCTCTCCGCTTCCCGATTGTGCTCTCGTCTCATCCTGCCAGGGAAGCCCTCGCCCCTTCCCCTCCTCCGGGAGCGAAGGCAAAGGGGGCAGAGTGACCCCCACAGTTGGCGCCATCCGTGGGGAACGACACGAAAAGCCCGAAGCCATGCCAGTCACTCGCCGAACAGACGCCCTGCGCCGCAACGGGACAACCCCACCTCCCGAGGGGGACCCCGCAGGATCGAACCCATCAAGCAGTCAGCAAGCGGTCACCGCACAACCAAGCAGCTCCGCGCTAGGGGCTGCGGTAGCAGGGGGACCTGTCATCTCGGACCCCCCGGTCGTCCCGATCTCGAAATCACCAGGGAAGAAGGCCCTAACGCCCAGCAAGGCGGCGCCCAGGGGCCGAGGGGCCGTGGTCCAAAGAACCGGTGGCGCAGAGGTCTCCGCCCCGGGTGAACCCTACGGATCCGCTCGAAGGGCTCCTCGAGAGCGCTACAGAAGATGAAGAGGAGGAAACCGATCAAGGGGAGCAGGCTCTGGAGGCCCTCCAAGCCCAGATCGCAGAAAAGAGGAGGTTGCTGCAGGCCCTGGATCGGAGGCAGCGCCTGCGGACGCTCAGGGAACAGGCCGAAGCCGCCAGGACCGAGCTAGCATGGATCAACCAGCAGCTCGAGGCAGTGCAAGAAGTCGGCGGTGGAGGGCAGCCGCGGGTGGCAATCATACACAACCCCCCGCTCAGGGGCAAGCCCCGCCTCCGCCAACCCCACCACCACCTCAACAGAATCAACCACCATCGCAACACCCGCAATCCTCAACCCTCCGCATAGGTCAGCTGTACCCTTCCATTCCCATCGGAGACGGCACTGGGCGCCACGCTCAGGCGCAGCCTCCGCAGAATCATCATTACGATCCCAAGTCCCCGCTCTCCTACGCACTTCAGATCGCGGAGTGGCCTCCGGCATATAGCCACCAGCACTTGCCAAGATACAACGGGGCCTCCGACCCCAGACAGTTCGTTATGAGCTACGAAGCCGCCGTGGAAGCAGCAGGAGGAGATCACTCCACAATGGCCAAATCATTTGTGATCATCGCCAGAGGAGTCGCTCAGTCTTGGTATTGCACGCTGCCCCCAAACTCGATCCGAAGCTGGTCCGATCTTCGAGATGCTCTCCGAGCAAACTTCAAGGGAGTCGACTCCGAACTCATCAACAGCACGGAGCTGCTGAACGTGGTACAAAAGCCAAACGAGCCCCTGCAAGAGTGGTGGCGGAGGTTTCTCCAAACCAAGGCCAGAACCGAAGGGGTCTCCGACCAGAGTGTCATCATGGCAGTGGTCTCCTGTATCCGCCCGGGTCCATGTCATTCAAAGATCGAGCGGAGGCAGCCGAAAACCCTAGCAGAGCTGCACGAGATAATGGACAAGTACTGCAGAGCCGATAACAGCCACAAAGCAAATATAGAGGCTTTCCGGCCTCCGCCAAATCAGTACCAAGCACAACGCCCACCACGCACAGATAACTACCCAAGACCAGAGGCCGTCAGAGTCGGCACCATCGCTAACAACCCCCCGCCAGAGCAAAAAACCAACCAACCACCCTCAAGGCAAAATTACCCACCAAGAACCCCCAGACCAAACCCAGACACCAACACGAGGCCTCCGCAAAAGCAACCCTACCGCCACTACTGCGGAGAGGGCAGAGGTCACTTCACCAAACAATGCCCATATTTCGCTAAGGGGAAGGAGGCGATGGACAAAGAGCTAGCTTCGCAAAACTCCCGAGAGGCGGAGGTCAATCACACACGGAAACCAGCAAACACCCACTCCAACCACTACACTTTCACCCCCTTCGACTACGGAGCCCCAGCACACCCAGGCTTCCACTACCCAGCTTTCCACACTAGCACCTTCAGCCAGCACCAACCACGCTACTACCAGCAAGAGTACACAGTTTCGCACCCCCCAGAACCTCCGCAACCAAACTACCATAACCAAGCTCTACCACCCCCACCTCCGCTACCCGCACCACCTGCGACCCAGCATCAGCCAGTCAAGCAAGAAATCCAGACAATCGTCAGCAAGCCCAACTCATCTTACGGAGTCATCCTCGCTATCACAGGAGGCTCCAACGAAGACCACGGCAACAAACGACAGCGAAAGGAGCACTATCGGAGGGTCCATCATGTCGGTGTGGAAGGACCCTGTTGGCATTTGTTAAGTGCTAAAAGAATATGAAGGATTCTGCAAGCGCACAGAGCACCTACCATTGTAACTTTTCCCTAGGATGAGTATTCTAGAGTATCGTATCCACAGGGAAGCTTTGGCTGAAGAATCTAATAAGTCACAATCATGCATTTACTAACTTAGCAAACCACTAGACTATAGTGAGGGGGTAAATGTTAAAGGGTAAGTATATAACCACTACAAGAGGAACCCCTCTTTTGCAACAAATAGATGGCAACACTTAATTTATTTGTTGCAAGGAATAAGGCTTGTAACGCTTGTGTGCTTCTTAGTTTTTTTTGGCAACGCTTAATTCATTCGAGCAACAGCAACGCTTGTGTGAGTTAATTTATTTGTTGCAAGGAATAAGGCTTGTAACGCTTGTGTGCTTCGTAGTTTTTTTTTTTTTTTTTTTTTTTGGCAACGCTTAATTCATTCGAGCAGCAACGCTTGTGTGCGCAGCTCGTCTCTTTAATTAATATTAATAAAAGGCAAAAAGTGTCAAAGCACAGATTCGATCCTGCGCATGCATGTGGGAAACACGCTCCTGTAACCAGTTGAGCAGTCAAGTATTTGCGATTTATAGTCTCACCATCTTTACTTAAAGAGTGCGGAATAAGAATAAGGGCGATTTGGCACAGGATCACGTTTGACATTTGAGATTTTAGAATATATTTGAGAATAAGGGCGTGGCTTTTGGGGCCAGCACAGCCCCCGGCCGGCGGTGCCTGGCGAGCGCGCCCCCGTAGTGGCGGCACGGGTGAGCTCGTCGGGTGCTCCGGCGTCACCTCCTCCGCATCCAAGCTTGTGCCATCACTCCGCATCCTGTACGGCTTGAGGCAGTCGTAGAGGCCACCATCCTGAAGTGCTTCTGGGACGGGAGTCCGTCCGGGTCGGACCCCATCCCGCCTCGGCTTCCTCGCCAAGGTTCGTGGCCTACCCGGCGCGGGTGGCGGAGCCCGTGGACGTGGTGGCGGACGCCGCGCGCTTCAGGGCGGCGCTCAGGGGGCTGCACGCGCAGATGGGCACCAGGCTCAAGTAAGCATTTTTCCGACTGCCAATCCGCACATGACCTCGCTGCCGGTGCCGATCCGGTTGTCGCATTTTTTTTAATATATAATTCCCTTGTCGCGTTTTCTTCTGCATCTGATGTGATGGGTGCCGTTACAGTTGTTACTATCCTTGTTGCTTTTATTACCTTCAATTTCTTGAATTCAAGGGCGGTTCCGATCCTACTAGTAAATGTGTGATGCAAATGCCTGCGATCTGGGAAGCCGCATGCCATCGATTTTGACTAATCAACCCTGTTCTTGTTCCCTTTCTAACATTTATTTATGTGTGGACCAAATCCTCCAACACCGGTTGGGGATTGCAGCCATCGATATGTCGGATGGCCTATATTGGTAGCTTGATGCTATTTTCGATTTTTTCCCCTGGGTATGAGATGGTTTGCTCAAATTATTCTGTTGCATCGGGGATTCTTGTTTCTATCGAGGATGAAACATGATTCTTGTTTTCTGGGACCTTGTCAGGACATTATTAGTCTGTAGTGGCATAGGAATCCATTGATCAACGGATTAGACAGCATTCCTGTGAAGCATTAGCCATCGTTGCTGGAATTCCTATAGCCATCGTTACTGGAATTCCTATAAAGCATTAGCCACTGTCACATAACTATAGTTGACTACTACTACTTACTTTTAGTTTTGATGCAAGCTAAACAATATACAAGACAACTTTAGTTACTGTACTCCTAGTTTTACTACACTAGATATTTTGTGTTAGAGCACATCATGATGTCTGACGAAACTGAATATATGAAACTAGACTAAACAGAACCGAAAGCGTAGCTTGTTGTTACATTAATGTTCGACGCTCCATGCTATCTCCATGAATCATTTTTATTAGATGTGAAGCAACAGCACAGCATGCTGCTGGTCCCTTCTCCCTGCTATCTTCCTTCCTCAACTAATGCATTCGTCCTTTGCCATTTCTTTGTCTTTTAAATTTCTGTCCAAACTATATGCAGGATCCACTCAAGTTTGTGCTAGCAGCTGGGATTGGGACGCTTCTTCTGGTATCATTTTTTTTTTTTTGCGAAAAGGGTAGGGGATTTCATTAATATTGGAAAGAAAGTACATCCCCTTTACAAACTGGACCTCAAAGAAAAGGAAAATTACAACAAAGTCCAAGACAGGAAGTCGTCTTCCTCGTCTCCAACGTCCCAGCTCGCCGCTGCCACCGCGTCGGTCCAGATCCACCTCCCCGCCGGCCAAGAGACCCCAAACCTTGGATATGCCGCAACAGCCCTCGCCCAGACCTCATCCAGACGATTCGACTTCGTTGAAAGAACACGGCCAGCCCCATGACGAGAAGGGAGAGGAAGAAGAAATCCGCCGCCGCCGGCCGGAAGACCGGCGACCGGAACAAAGATCCTCCGCCGCCAAGAAACCCGGCGACGAGGAACAACCACAAACCCACGAGGATGTTGGAAACACCCTCCCTTTCGCAGGTACCAGAGGGCCTCACCTCCGCATGCAGGGCAGGGAAGCCGGCGGAGATGCCTCTCCGTCGTCGCCCAGCGAAGACGAACCCAAATTTATTCCAGGGACCAGGCGCACGCAGGCATCGGAGAAGAGCCAGCGCCGCCACCACCACTCGCTGGCTCCCAGAGAGCTCCACGGTACCCGGCACCGAGGGCAGGGAAACCGCCAGAGAAGCTCTCCGTCGTCACCCATCGGAGCCGAACCAGCAGAGAAGAGGCCATCCATGCCGCACAGCCGACATGGAAGAACAGAGCAGCCAAGAAGACGACGCCGCCATCATCGCCAGACAACGAACACGACGACCTCGCCTCCAACTGCATACCTAAACTACTACTGTAAAGTACTAGCCTATCTACGGATTGGGCAGGGCAAACCCCAGATCCGGACCCGCCAGCCTTAATCCCCACCCCCGCCGGCACCGGAGACGACGCCGAGGGAAGGGATCGAAGCCGACGGGCCGGAAAACGAAATCGCCTGTTTTCCGCCTCGGCTACTGTAGCAGGAAGGGGAAAGAAGCCTCCCTTCTTCTGGTATCATTGGTGGTAACATATTTGAAGCTCACGACAGTACTCCATTTTATCCAAAATGTATGGCTGCATTTGCATATATTAGTAAAATGTTCCTTTCTCTTTAATCACACAAGACAGCCGCCACATGTGTTGAACAAATCAATCTTGCTATTAAACTCGCTGATCGAAGCTCATCTCCTAGAACTAGTTGTGCAGACGAAAGATCTAAGTTTACATTTCTGTATTTTATTTCGCTACAGGTGTTGGCTCGTGACAGGTTCTTGGGATCTTACAAAGTACTGTAATACAAAACCCTTCCTTCTCTACCTAATTTCAGACAAGAGCACCCACCCTCAAAACTGGACAGATTGAGTCCCTCGCGACAACAGTTTAAAAATTTGTGTATGGTCGCGAGGATAATAATCTAGCTAGTAGCTGTTTAAAAATTTGCAATGTTTCAATTTCTCCATGTGATTGCCCCACGATTTGCATTTGTGGTTCTGATGGGAACCGTAGGAGTTGAGAAAATCTGTATTATTTATGCTCCATTTTTTAAAAAAATTAAGTGAAGTAATTTTTTTTACAAAACATCTATGGAAAATTGGCTTTATTCTTAAATTAAGTTTTATGCCTTATTGATCAATCAGTGACATAAGCCAAGTACTTATATATCTATACTGTGTGTCTGAGAATGTGGGACTTTACGGTTCTTAAAGTATTTGAAAATTAATATGATATAAATTATTTTTACTCAATCTACTTTGCTGCAAGATCTGTAGACTATTCATGCATTTATTAGACTAGAGACATGACAGGAATATTTGAGAATTAATATGTTAAGAATATCTAATAATCAATATGTAGAAATTGATGCATTCTTCCTTCTTTTCAGGCTAAGGTGCAGCCAACAGGCCATCTTAAGGAACCACGGTAGGCATTACAGTGCAACAGATTCTCTTATGTGACATTGCAACCAGACAACAAAGTTAGTAAGTTGAGAACATGGCTTAGTTGTTGCATAGTGAAAAATGGAATAATAGTAGCTGCAAAACTAAGGCATGACTTTGCTGTTTTTGCAGAACATGACTTACATTGGTGGCTTTTGCTCATTAAATTATCCAAGGTCAAGGTGTGTACTGATCATCTCTCCCTCTGTCTCTCTGACCATTAGCAGTAAGATGTTTCTTGTTTTGCAGCTTGTTTGTTCTGTCAAATGTGTTTGCCTGACCAAAGAATAATTTTATAGTGTAGCTATCTAATATATAAACTGTGCAACTAAAGCCGGTGCTTTCCTGACAGCCTGTTGTTTCTTATTTAATTTCTTGGGCGTACTGATCTACTGTGTGCTTTTTTTTTTTTTTTTTTGCACGCTTATATATGTGAAACAGGTTGGCACCAAAGTATACCTACAGAGATGGAAAAATCAAAATAAGACTGTTGCAATGGGTACACTAATGAGTTGTGATCCAACACAGAAACTTGATGGTGTTCCTCTAGGCAAAAGAATTTTGGATGGTTTCTGTAAGTTTGGTAATGGTAGAAGATGAACCATTGATACGACCATACAAAGGCTACAAGGTTCTTAGAGATGTAGGAGGAGTCTATGTTGCATGGCCTTCAACTTTTGTACGGTCTTTTCTATAACCCAATATGATTTCAGTTCTTATAATTGTCATTAATTAATTCAACTTTCATATATAGATCGAGAAGATAGATATATGATGACATCAATGGAACACTAAACTGAAGGAAGGAGAAAGGAGGACTGCTTGCATACTAAGAGGATCCCTTTATATGTTTCATATTTTCTCACATAGGAACTTGTACTCTGTACAAAAACTCTGTCATGAATTATGTGGATGGCACTTTGTAATGCGACAAATTATTTATACTATATATATATGGATCAGTGTGTTTATTTCTGTGTTGGAAGCATGATTACATCTTTCATTAAATTATACATGGGTTATCTCTTTTTATCTCAAATATTAAATTATTATATAATATTAATGACCGAATGGTTTATTCCTTACAACACATATAAGTGTTGCAATATACCAAATCTGTATGTTACAACAAGCCATAGAGGCTGTTCACCCATGGTCTATACAAACACATATAAGTGTTGCCATAACCCATCATTATGCGTTGCAACTTTGCAACGGTTATTAGCATAGGTTACCAACACATAAATAAGTGTTGTAATAGATCCTTGCAACGCCACTTTAGGCAACGATACTTGGATGTGTTGGTATAGACCCTACCAACATATATATAGACTTTTAGCAACACATATTTGTGTTGCAAAAGGGGGTGTCATTTTGTAGTGAACAAAGCATAAAGTAATAGTATACCTAAGATTATAAAAGAGAACTAAACTAATCAAGAGGTCAAAGGGAGAGATCAAGGTTCTTGGATACTTCTCTATTACTTAGGTTCTATGATAGCAATTACACTAATGCACTTTGGAGCAGCAGATCCGTCCCAACTCTTGAAGAAGACTGGGAAGAAGGTAGTTGGGAGAAGGCTGCCAAAAGCTCTACGAAACACCAATCCGAACATGGTGGACTACAAAGGCCTTACAGAGCTGTCACCCCTGGGGCTACCACAACTATCCGTGGGATTGGGCGCAATCTCAGGTAACCTATAGCCTAGACACCAAGTCTACACTATCGATTACTACTCTAATTACATATGATAATTAGAGCACTCAATACGAGCGAAGATCCCATGCAATAGCATAACAACTATACTTAACCACATGTATGAAAGTCATAGAAGTAAATAGAGAAGATAAATATATGAATCATAAGTCTTGTAGAGAAGATATAAAGACATACCATACTCTGAAGACATATCCAGAACAAGAGCATAACTCTTCTCTCCTTTACTCTTGATTAGATCTAAGTTAGATCTAATCTAGTTCTAATTACGTGGCTAATCTATCTCTAATTACATGACTAATCTTCTTCTAATCTACTTCTAATTCACTAATCCCAGAGAGAGGTTATCCTTACATTGGGACACCTCTACAACTGAGAGATAATGAAGTAGAATGAGATAGAATGAATTAGGGCTTAGCCCTGGGGTCAGGGGGTCTTCTTATATAGGCCTTGGCGATGAACGATAGCCCTTGGATCAAACCGACCTTGGCAACAGTGTAGATACAACCTCAAAGTCGGTGATAAACCGACATAAAAAGATGAACCTGATTGGCTGTAACAGGCTGGCGGCCGCCAGGCCTTTTCACGCCGGCCGCCAGGCCCATGTGGAATTATGAGTTCATATTTTGTGGGTGTGTCGGTCTCGTCGATAGCTTCGTAATGACTGGTATTTTGCAGGAAACGGAGTCCGTATGAGAAAGTTATGACCGTTTTAGTGAACTCTGCTCTGCAACTGATATCTTTTGATTCTGGACTCTGAATATAGCAAATAATATATCCGTTTCGATCGTCTCGACGAGCTCTTTACAATGGTGCTATCTTGGAATATGTTTGTAACATGTTTATGCTTCATATGTCTTGGAAACTCTAGGCTTTTCCTGTTTAGTCCCTGAAAATATATAAATCACCAAAACTTGTGGAACTATGTTAGTAAAGCCCCTAGTCTATGTGATTATTCATTTTATTCCCTTATTTCATGTTTAGTTGACTAGTAATATTATGCTATAACAGGTGTCAACAGACCCCACAGAAATAGTCGCTGGTCCCATATTCCGATCACCTTCAACGCTAGCGATATGAAGCTCAGAGATTACCCTCACACCGATGCGATGGTCATTGACACCAACATCGGAGGCTGGACAGTTACCAGAATCCTAGTAGACACGGGCAGCTCCGCAGACATCTTGTTCGCATCCACCTTCGACAAAATGGGCCTAGACGGGAACATGTTGCAACCAGGCGAGCAACCCCTCTTCGGCTTCGGGGCCGGCAAGTTGGGACTATCGGGAAAATCACCTGCCGGTCTCTTTCGGGAAAGAGCCCATTCACCGTCGAGAAAACATCACCTTCGACGTGGTGGACTTGTACTACCAGCTACAACGCCATTTTCGGTCGTGGAGTCACCAACACGTTCGCGTGGTCGTCCACCCAAGTTATCTTTGCATGAAGATGCCCTCCGTCGGCGACATAATTGCCGTGTTCGGAGATCGGGCCGCGAAGAAACGCGGAAGGGGTCGTCGCACCGGGCAGCGCAACGTCCACAACCTCGAACAAGAACCGGAGAGGCAAGAGAGAGACAAAGAAGGCGGCGTGGAGCCCCCCACCCCCACCCCCCCCCCCCGCGAGCGCTACCAGCGAGAGGAAACGAAGAAAGTCGGGCTTTTCGGCCGACCCGACAGAGAAGTAACCATATCCGCACTGCTGGACCAGACCTCCGAGGCAGAGCTCCTGCAGTGCCTCTGCGAGAACTCCGACGTATTCGCCTGGTCCGCGGAAGATTTACAAGGAGTCAGCTGGGACCTCATCGAGCATCATCTCAACATAAGGCCCGACGCCACCCCTGTGAAACAGAAGCTCCGCAAGATGTCAGATGAAAGGAGAATAGCAGCGCAGGCAGAGGTGAACCGCCTTCTAGACGCGGAGGTCATCCGCCCGGTCAAGTACCCCACTTGGTTATCCAACGTTGTCATGGTGAAAAAAGCAAGCCTCAGCAAGGACAAAGCGGAGCCCACCAGATGGAGAATGTGTGTGGATTTCACCAGCCTGAACAAAGCGTGCCCGAAGGACGATTTTCCCCTCCCCCGAATCAGCTCTCTAGTCGATGCAGCAGCAGGATGCGAAAGGTTGTCCCTCCTGGACTGCTTTTTAGGGTACCACCAAATCTGGATGAACCAGGCAGATGAGGAGAAGACAAGTTTCATAACCCCCTTCGGAACCTATTGCTTCAGAAGAATGGCTGAAGGCCTCCGCAACGCCGGCTCGTCCTTCGCACGAATGACAGCGGAGGTGTTCAGAGACGATAGCGCCATCTCGGCCTACGTCGACGACTTGGTAGTCCAAAGCAAGTTAAAGGAAGACCACATCACGGACCTCCAAAGGACCTTCGTCAAACCGCGCTGCCGTGGAGGCTCAAGCTCAACCCCGCCAAGTGTGTATTTGGAGTAAGCAAGGGCAAGTTACTAGGGCTGCCTCGTATCAATAAAGGGAATCGAGGCCAACCCTTCAAGATCGCAGCAATCACCGCAATGGAGCCTCGAAGAACAGAAAGTCGGTCCGAGACTAACAGGATGCCTGCCGCCCGAGCAAGTTCATCTCAGTGTCAGCCGGCGGGGTTACCGTTTTTCCAAACTTTAAAGGAAACAGACCCGTTCAGCTGGGGGCCTCCGCAACAAGAAGCCTTCGAAGACCTCAAGCAGTACCTCAAAAACCTTACCACCCTCGCCACTCCAGAACCAGGCGAAGGGCTCCTTCTCTATGTCTTTGCATCGCCCCATGCCGTCAGTAGCGGTGCTCGTCAAGGAAGTGAACGAAGGGCACCAGTCCAGGCAAATCCCCGTCTACTATGTCTCCGAAACCCTCGAAGGGCCCAAGCTAAATTACACAGAGCTGGAAAAGGTGGCCTACGCAGCGGTCATGGTAGCGAGAAAACTTAAGCACTACTTCCAGGCACATGAGGTCACCATACCGTTGAGCTTTCCCCTTGACAACATATTCAGGAACCCCGAGTCGGTGGGCAGAATAGCGAAGTGGGCGACCGAGATCGGAGACCACGCAATCAGGTTCGTCGGCAGAACAGCCATCAAATCCCAGGCCCTCGCAGATTTCCTTGCAAATTGGACCACAGACACGTACAACCAAGCGGCAAACTTGGACCCGATTTGGGACGGCACACACCGACGGAGCCTCGGGGGCACGCGGAGCGGGCATCGCGGCCATCATCACCTCACCCTCCGGAGTCAAGGCGAGATATCTTTGCCGGGCTAGAATTCCGGTGCACAAACAACACGGCAGAATACACGAGGCAAAGGTGCTCCGGCTCTAAGCAAGCTCCGGGCCATGTCAGCGCGAAGGGCTATTATCAAAACCGATTCGGAAGTGGTCTCGAAACAAGCCGAGAAGGACAACAAAGCCAAGCAGCCAGAGCTGCAAAAATACCTGGCAAGGCTAAGGAAGACGGAGGCCTTCTTTCTCGGCGTCACAACCAAGACCATATCCAGCGAGGGACAACGGCGCAGGCCGACGAACTCGCGAAGGCCGTGTCGGGCGGAGCCACTCCCGCAGGACGTATTCTTCGAAGTGCTACGTAGCCCCGCGATTCAAGAAAACGACCCACCTTCGAAATCGGTCAGCGCCATCAACAGCGAAGATTGGAAAGCCCCGATCATTGCATTCATCAGAGGCCACTACGAGCCACAGTCTAAGGAAGAACAAAAGAGGGTTGAGCAGAAGGTCCGAGGCTACCGTCTAGTTGACAACAAGCTGTACAAAGCCTCCATAACCGCCCCATGGCTCAAGTGCATATCTACCGGCGAAGGCCGCGCCATCCTAGCGGAGGTACACGAAGGCATCTGCGGCTCGCACAACGGCCCCAGAGCGCTAGTGGGAAAGGTGTTCAGGCAGGGCTTCTATTGGCCCACCGCACTCCACGACGCAACAAACATGGTCAGACACTGCGAAGGGTGCCAGCTAACAGCGCACCACTCCAGCAGGCCAGGGGCTCCAACAACCCTCATCTGTCCTACCTGGCCCCTTCAACGATGGGCGATAGACCTCATCGGACCTATGCCGCCGGCTCCGGGGAACCTCCGCTATGCAGTGGTGGCAGTCGAGTACTTCACCAAATGGATCGAAGCCCGCCCTCTCGCAAGCATAACCTCTCACTCAGTACAAAAGTTCTTCTGGCAGCAGATCGTCTGTCGCTTCGGAATGCCGCGGAGCATAACGGTCAATAACGGCACCCAGTTTGACAGCGAAGGCTTCAAGCAATTTTGCCACCAAATAGGCACCAAAATACACTCCGCCTCCGTAAGGCACCCCCAATCTAACGGGCTCGTTGAAAGAGCCAACGGCATAATCTTGCAGGGTATCAGCGCCAAGGTCCACGCGAAGCCAAGAGGAAAATGGGCGGAAGAGCTCACCCCGGTGGTGTGGTCACACAACACCTCCGAGAGCCGCGCAACCAAATTCACGCCCTTCAAGCTTTTGTTCGGAGAAGAGGCCGTCCTTCCAGAAGAATTAAAGCATGCATCGCCAAGGGTCACCAGCGAAGCCACCCCAGAAGAAGAGGCACTCGCGAAGGACCTCCTCGAAGAAACAAGAAACATGGCCGTCCTCAACCTCCACGCATACCAGGAGGAGACCACCAGATGGAGGAACAAGAAGCTCAGCCTCCGCACGATCTCCGTGGGAGACTTCGTCCCGGGGAAGCGAACGCGAAGATGGGCAGGCAAGTTCGCCGCCAAATGGGACGGGCCCGTACCTCGTCACGAAAAAGCACAAGACCCGGCTCATTCCACCTGCAAGACCTCGAAGGCCATGATCTCCCCCACACATGGAACGTCGACGACCTCCGCAAGTACTACCCCTAGCGGTGCAATGTACCAGGCACTCGCGAGTTGTAGGGGGCTCCGCTCGTTTTACCATTTCATTTTTTCCTTTTTGAACTCTACACCATGAACAATACGGGCTGCACTCTTTTTCCTTGCGAAGGGGCGCAAGGTTTTTTAATGAGGCAGCACCAATATCTAATACATGCAGGATAGTTCCCCCCATATCGGAGAAAGGCGCAACTCAAGCATGGCACTGAAAGGGGCTGGCTAATGTCATCCAACCCTCATCAGCGCAAAGGTAACTGGGATTCTTTGTAACACCCGTGTTTTTGCATCATTTTAAAATTCACTAAAAATTTGAACTTTTTCTAATTACAATTAAAACTTGATTTATTTTTCCGCTAAACCGAAAACCCTGTTTTCGAAAACCACGCATGTCATCATATAGAAAATTAGGTTCCCCTTGTTTGTTGCTTGTCGAGCTTTATGGTGACCAAAGGTGCAAGGTAAGTCCTAGATTTTATTTATGGAAGTATAATGTTGCATGAGAAATAATTTACAGATTATCTCTGGGAATAAAATGCGAAAACCCGTGTGTACCAAATATATATATGAATATTTTATGAGCACAATAAATAATTATCCTCGACAATAAAAGTCGGGGAATATAAATGTGCTCATGTAAATGTTTAAAATATATATGTTACACATAAAATGATAGAATTGGGGAACAAAGTGTGTGCACCTATATGTGAATAATTGTATAAGTACAATGGGATAAATATTTTCATGAATATCATGGGAATATACCTGTACTTGTACGAATATTTATAACATGAACATATATGTGTGACACACATAAAGTTGGGAGAAGAAAGAAATAAGAAAAGGGTAAAGGAGGAGAAATGAGAAAAAGAAAGGGAAATCTGGAATGAGCTCTCGGGCTCAAACTTCCTCCTCCCTCCTTCTGGCCCGGCCCAGCCGGTGCCCTCCTCTTCCTTTCCCCTTCCTTCCCTTCTCTTGAACAGGCCGCCCAACTCGTCGAGCCCAACCCAACACACGGAGCCCGCTCCCTTTCCCTCTCCTCGCTGCCACCCGGGTACCACGACCTCCTTCTTCCCCGCGTCGCCATCCACCGGCAGCACGGCCCCGCTCTTCCTGTTCGAGTCGTCACGGCGAGGACCGGCGACCAGGGCACAGCAACCGGAGCGGAACACGAGGCGCCTCGCCAGCCGCACTCCAGCTGCACCCACGCGCCCCAGCGCGACCACCGAGGCATACAACGCCGCCACGGCGAGCCCGGACGAGTAGGCTAGCTGGCCGGTGCTGTTGACGAAGACGGCGGCATAGTGCCCTCCACGATCCTCCTAATCGGACACCGAGACAACGACGCGCACAGCGGCGAGCGTCAACCGGCACAGTGCCGCCACGAGCAGAGCTCGAGCACTGCTGCCATGACGAACGCCGAGCCGCCGCTGTAGGAGATGGGACTTGACGACGGCCAGCTCACCGAGGCACGATGAAAACGCACGGGCGCCAGCCTGGGACACCCGAGGAGCCAGCTGGAGGTCAGCAATGGCCAGGCCGCGGTCGGAAAAGATCTTCGTCGAGGCGGAGCTACCACGCCGACCGAACGCCCGGCGGCGAGGCTATAAATAGCCTCCCCCGGTGCTCAATCGACCTCGCCAATCCCCTCACGAGCTCCGAGCGAGTCTGGAACGCCTAGTGCTCGCCTTGGCCACCGCTTCCCTCCTCCTCTCCTCGCGGAATCGCGATTGCCCCCAATCCGGTTTTCCGCCGCCGCCGCCGCTAGGTCAGGGGCTCGTCGCCGTCGTAGCCGTCGTGGGATGAGTTGATCAGGTCAGTGAGCCTCCTGGCATCCTACACTTTCGTTTCCCCCTTATCGGTTGTGAGTATAGCGCAGTTAGGCGCCTGGTGTATGCACCGCCGCCGCCGAGTTCCGCCGCCCTCGTCGCCGTCGAGGTAGGAGCCTCACTCCGCCACCTTGGCACCTGTCAGCAAGTCAGAGGTGGGGAGGAGTATCTACCTAAACCCCTCACGGCGTAGCTTGGAGCAGGAACGAGGCATCCGGCGAAACTCCGGCGAACCGCCGCCGCGTGAGCCCGGGCGGACGGGAGCCTCGAAGCGCCGCCACCCACCACGACGGGGCAGGAGCCAATGGGAAGCCGCCACGTCGCCCCATCCGTTACATTCCGTCCCGACGCCGTCCCGTGCCAACGAGGCGATTGTGATACGCGTGGCGTCCACCGTGGCGCCCACGTGGACCCACGTGGCACCCACGTGTATGTAACCATTCCTGTGTACAGTTAGTAAATTGCTACGGCTACCCGGCTATAGTACACGAGATGTTTATAAGTAGACATTCCGTGTCAAAAAAATTCCCGAGAAAATTTGTAAATTCATTATTTGATTTATAGAATTTTATCATGTAATTAGTTCCAATTTTATTACATGATAAAATTACATTATAATATTACCCTAATGATTTAATTAGGGATTAATATTATAAAATCCGTATCTCATGCAAACTAACTCCGTTTAAGCGTGAAACGACTTCCATAATTCATCTAAAATCTAGCTCTATGCATCTAACCCCTTGCCACCATAATGTTCTATGTTTGTTTTATATGTTATAGTTCAAGCTAGGTTTATCGCCGATCGCAAGTAGATTCGACGACCCGATTAGGAGCTTCCGTCCGAAGTGAAGCTAGAGACGTTCGACGCAAGTGCCGATTCGTAAGAACATCAGCAAGTCCTTACCCCCCTTAATCATGACCTTAATATGATGATATAATGATGATGATAATAATAAATCGGATTAGTAAATAGTAGTGTGAGCCTGATAACGTAGCTATGGAGCTAAGCCGGATGACGTAATCATCCACGTTATCTACGCTCATACGTTGTGATCAAGAGAAACATGAGAATGCCTAATGAACCCTAACCAACAAAAGAGGTGAGTAGTGGTAGTCTGGTAGAGCCTAAATACCACGTCGGGGAATCGCCGCGAGGGGTTCCTGCGGGGAGAGATACTCGCCTCCCCTAAGGACCGGTTCATAGACCTTCTACCTAGTATAATATTACGCATGACCCACACGCCGTTTATGGGGCGGCTTGATTCACACCCCGTTGGGATGAGGTATAGTGGGATCCAAGGTGGCGGAGCAGCAAACGACCTATTGGGGAGCGGATGTGGGGAGAGTGGCCCCATGTCCGGTTGGCGTGGATGCTGAGTGGTCTTCCACGGAAGTGTTTGGGCGCGGTGGCGCAGTGCTAGAGGCACATATTGATGATTTGAGATTGAGAGTGGTGTTGACAGTATAGGTTGGGTAATTAGGTATTACTCAGAAAGCCGTGGGTGATTTGGTATCACCATATTGTCTAGGGTGATGCGTCATCTTAGGTGGCGTGTTATCCTTCCAACCCCCGAGAAGCCGTGGTGAAGATTATACCAATATACCTAGGGTAGCACCCAAGCGGGTACGGATCTCGTTAGGCCTGTCTAAGCCAAGTCGCGGTGGTAAGGGCAGTGTCTATCGTGTGGGGAAAAGTGTACAACCTCTGCAGAGTTAATTGAATCTATTCGAATAGCCACGTCCTTGGAATGGGCAAGTGCTAGGACGAACATCTATGATTAGATATACATTTTGATGATGACTAACATGTGGTGTCATGACAGCGGTGATGACATGAGATAAACCGGGAACTAGCGAGAGCAGTTTTAGAGACTCTGCTAGGGCCCAAACCCTTAATAATTACAACCCCTGGTTGGGACTTGCTGAGTACGTTTGTACTCACCCCTCTATTTTTACAGATATCGGCATATCCGAAGGTAAGGTCGCTCTCGAAGTAGGAGACCCACGACGTAGAAGTTCTGCAAGACGTTGCTTAGGAGAAAGACGTAGAAGTCCAGGAATTCCATCCGCGCTCAAGTTGCCTGTGGAACATAGAGTTGTGCCCAGACGGTCTAGCGCTCTAGCAGACCCGTCACAGATAAACCACTGCTTCACAGTCGGCTACTCTGATCAATATAATCCAGAGTGGTGTCTTCAACACCGCTGTAAGTACATCTATCCTATGTCAATATATGCTCGGAATAGTTCATCTATAACTGATTTCCATTACTGTGACTCGGTAACGTATTGGTAGCGTGATCCTGGCGCCAATACGCGAGATTAAAAGTCCCATTAAAAAGTGGGGCGTGACAATTGCCCACGCTCGGGGACAGCGCAAGGCTGCACCCCGGCTCGGTCAAACCAATAAAAACTCATTTTAATTCATGCCAAGTCGGGCACCCTGGCACCTCCGCCAGGGGCTCGCAATGAAGTCGCCCCGCGCTCTCCGAGTATGAGTCGCGCGGAGGCGCACAAAAGACGGGCACCCTGGCACCTCCGCCAGGGCCTCGCAATGAAGTCGCCCCGCGCTCTCCGAGTATGAGTCGCGTGGAGGCGCACAAAAGACGGGCACCCTGGCACCTCCGCCAGGGGCTCGCAAAAAAGACGCCCCGCGCTCTCCGAGTATGAGCCGCGCGGAGGCGCACAAAAGCCGGGCGCCCTGGAACCTCCGCCAGGGGCTCACAACAGGTATATCAGGCACCCTTCGGAAGCCGGGCCGCAGAGAGGCATGGCAAGAATCGGAGATCCGAGCACTTTCGCCAGGGGCTCGACATCAAAAACAGCCACCACATACCAAAGACAGGACCTCCGCCGTACAGCCTTAACTCCCACCACCACTTCAAGCCACCACCTACCAAGGACAGGACCCCCGCCGCACAGCCGTAACTCCCACCACCGCTTCAAGCCACCACCTACCAAGGACAGGACCTCCGCCGTACAGCCTTGACTCCCACCACCACCTCAAGCCACCACCTACCAAGGACAAAACCTCCGTCGTACAAACCATAACCACTCCAAGCACTTATGACACCCACCCAACTCCAGGAACCGCATCCCTAGGAGCACCCTTCAGGAGCACTATAAGACCAAGCCTACCCCCCCCTCACAAGTCCCGTGTCAGGAAGAAAGTAGCCATCAGCCGCACACGCCACCATGCCACCACCCCGAGCCAAACCCCGATCCCATAAAGGCGGATGCGGGATACCTCCGAAAACCCAACCCCTAAACCAGCGAAGGCACCACAATGGAAAATGTAAACCAAACCCCACCTCCCTAGGCGGAGGCTGAAGCGCAATAAAGAGCAACAGCGCTTCAGTGCCCCCGAGGCTGCGAAACATCCAAATCTCCGCAAACCAACAAAGACCAAATGCAGACAAACTAGAGCATTTCGGTCCTCCGCATCCACCCACGCCAGCTGCCCAGGAGCACCTCGCAAAAGCTCAAGGAACCCTCGCGCAAAACGCGGCCAACCCGGACCGGAGACTCCTTCGAAGGAGATACCACAATGGAGAATGTAACATTCTCCCGTGGGCAACTCCACCAAAGGAATCAAAGTTCCGGAGGGGGGAAGGGTGCTGCCCGAAAATGAACGTGAGAAGGTGGCGCAACCGCGACAACCCGAGCGACCGCCTTTCAACGAGGATAGGCGGGCGCAAGGCGCGGGGACCCGACAATTGGAACCCTCTCCGCAAGAATTCCAATTCGCGGCAACAGCCTAGCGAACCCGAGTCTCTGGACGATGAGTCGTCGGTCCGCAAAAACACAAGGGCACACCTCCGCAGCAACTACAAGCCTCAACAGGGAACCCTGCGCCGCAAGAAGGGTCCTCCGAACCCTCAAAGAACTTTGTAAACACAAATAAGAAATAAGAGGACAAGTCCTGACTGTTTAAACCACCCTCCGAAACGCGCGAGCCTCACACTAAGGAAAATAGGGGACGCCGCTGTTTCACGCGGCTACCATCGCAACGCGCGAGCCTCACACTAAGGAAAGTAGGGGACGCCGCTGTTTCACGCGGCTACCTCCGCAACGCATGAGCCTCACACTAAGGAAAGTAGGACGCCGCTGTTTCACGCGGCTACCTCCGCAACGCATGAGCCTCGCACTAAGGAAAAGTAGGGGACGCCGCTGTTTCACGCGGCTACCGCCTTAGCGCATGAGCCTCGCACTAAGGAAAGTAGAGGACGCCGCTGTTTCACGCGGCTACCATCGCAATGCACGAGCCTCACACTAAGGAAAATAGAGGACACCGCTGTTTCATGCGGCTACCATCGCAAACGCGCGAGCCTCGCACTAAGAAAGTAGGGGACGCCGCTGTTTCACACGGCTACCATCGCAACGCGCGAGCCTCGCGCACTAAGGAAAATAGGGACGCCGTCGCTTCACACGGCTACCTCCGAACACGCGAGCCTCGCACTAAGGAAAACAGGCACGCCGCTGCTTCACGCGGCTACCTCCGCAACGCACAAACAACCACTCTTCGCAAACATATCATACATTCATTACATAACAAGTTACATAGCCTCCCGCGGGCAAGAAAGCTCCGTAAACTCCGCACACACCTCCTCAGCTATAGAAGTTACAACACCATGCAAAACAGCCCTAACCAACACCTTCGCAACACGCTCCACAAAGGCTTCCACATCAACCACCTCCACCTCCAGCGGCTCGCAAGCAGGAAAGGTGGCCTCGGGTATCGCAGGCTCCAACTGAACAAGCGGAAGATCACCGCTCAACACCCGACGTCGGTAGACCCTCCGCATCTCGCTCCACTCGAAGCCAATCTCCTCCTGCTTCGAACAACAACTTGGCCTCCGCGGTCGATCCGAAAGCGGCGTGGCCTAGCGCAATGGCCACGGCCTCGTCATCCTCAATGTCATCCTCCACCACAGCCGCACTAGGGCCAGCTCCGAAGAGGACCCGCTCCACTTGGCGGCTTGACAAATCATGAGACCGCCAAAAGGCCTCCGAAGCCTGGTTGGCTATATCATACTTCCGAACCCTGCCCCACTAGAACCGCTCGAAGGGCAACCCAGGGAATCGCTGCATGGCGTGAACCCAGGTCTCCCCCGAGATAAACACATCCTGGCGATTCATCATCAGCGGAACCACGTTGAGCACCCTCCGCGCAGGCCCCCCGGGTACCTGCGCGGCCAACATAATCGATCATAAAGCACTAATCAGCCCCCTCCTCCAACGAGAACTATTCACTAAAAGAACAAACTTAACCACAAAATTAGTAAACTATTAAGAACAAAAGAACAGCGAAGGTACTAAAACCACTTCTTGATCATTTAACATTAAAAGGCCTGAGAGCCATGAATCCGCCGGGGCGCGATCAACAAGTTAAAATGGGGAACCCCGGCAAGCCTAAGGAGCCCTAAACCACCTGCTCGAGGAGGCGCGCAGCTGCGTCGGCTCCGCCGGAGGGGTCGCCAGAGGCGCGGTAGGAGCAGGCGTGGCCTTCGAGGTATGGCAGTTGCGGAAGCGTCGACCGGCGAAGGGCGAGGTTGGAGAACCAACGACTCCGGAGGCGGATGCTGCGGAGGTCGAGGCAACGGTCGCAGCTTCAGCCGCGGCGGAGGCCCCAGAGTCGCCCGGAAGCGACCCCGGCACCTCAACCCGTCCGGCAACTTGCACCTCCTCCGGAGCAGCCTGGGAGCCCCCTCCGCCCGGAGCAGCACCAGCGGCGACCTATAACACCACCAAGCCAGCATATAAGACAGCGAAGCAACATCAAACAAAGAGGGAAACAAACGAACAAACAACAAGAAAAGAAGACAAGTAGGCAACCAACCTTCCTAGCTAGGTCAGCCTTCGCAAACTCCAGAGCCAACTCCCGCCCTCCTTCGTACCAGAAGCGCTTAGTGAAGGCCATCGCGAAGCGCTTCACGTCCCGCTCCTCCGCCAAAACCCTGACTTCGTCCGGGCTAGGGAAGTGAGCGGTGCGGGTCCTCGACAGCGGCTCCCGATGCGCGCACTCCAGATGACGAAGTGCCCCCTCAAACGCGACGGCGGCGGTGCTGGCTCCGAAGTCCGCCGCGCAGGCCAACACCTTCGGCAGCTCCTCCACCTCCCGCCGCATCCAGGCGCCGACAAGCGCGTGATCTGGGTTCGGCACAAGACGAAGGGGGGCGGCCCCGACTTCGCCTAGGAACGTCAGGCCGCCTTGAAGGCCTCCGCCCAAGTACCAAGACAGCCCGCCGTTAAGTCTCTTCGCCGAAGCCATCACCTCCGCTCCCACGCTCGCGGGCCTCCCGTGCCTGTCTTCAGGCGCTCGTTCTCCCGCTGGAGAACCTTCGCCCCCTCCTGAGGTCCGACACCCTTCCGAAGGCGCGTCACCTCGTCGGCGGCCTCCTGGCTCCCCGGCCTCCTGCCGGCCGGCCTTCCTTGAGGTCGCCGGAGGCCCCCGCACGGCATCCTCATGGTCGCACGGTCCCGGCCCTCGCGGATAGCCGCCCCCTGCGCCAGCACCAGCAGCTCCGCCGTCTTCACCTTGATATCCTCATGGATATCACGAAGGGAGCGGCTCGCCACTACATCTCCCGCCTCCGCAGGCGCACTCGGTCAAAAACGCGCCCGATCACCTCCACTCAACCTCCGAGCTGGCGAAGGGGTGTCCGGAGTCAGGTGTGCAGCTCCACGTCGACATCATCGATGCCGATCGTCTCCGCCACGTACGGCAGCCTTGACGGCCCCCCCGGCCCCCTAGAGCGCCTTCCCGCTACCAGAAGGAGCCTTCGGAGGGTCATCCAGAATCGCACCTCCGCCCACACATGGCACCGCCGATAAGGGCGGGGCACCCGCTCGTATGTGGAGGGCCATGGCGGGATCCACCTGCCAGCTCCACCACCATCACCGCCATCCTCGTCAACATCCCCCTCCTCTTCGCCGGAGGGTCCGCCATCACGGCCTCTCCTCAAGCTATTCACGATCGGAGCCGGCCGTCGGAGGCCTCCCTCGCGTCCACCTCCTCCGCCACCTCCGTGTCTTCCGCCTCGTCCTCATCATCGGAGATGAGGAAGCAGCCAAGATCAGCCACTCGAGACCCTCCCGCCCCTCGCAGAAGACCCCGCCCCTCCGAGCGGCGGGTGGGAGTGGAGGACGAGCGCCCCAGCTTTGCCGGGAGGCTCGGACGCGCGGCCAAAGACGCTGCTGGCCTTGCGGACCCCCCGCTTCTTCTTCCCTTCGCGTCCATGGCGTCGGCGTCGGCCTTCGTCGGCCAGTCCTCGTACTCGACTCCAAGCAAGTCGAAGACTCGGTTCACCCGGTGGGTTTCGGCGAGGCAGGCGCGGATCCACCGACCTCCGAAGACTCCAACTTTCCGATGAGAAAGTCGAAGCAGGCGGTGGCCTCTGCCATCACCAGCCGGCCGAACTCCTCTTTATCGCCCTTCGCCGCCTCAAGCAGCTGGGCAAATCTTCTCGAGGTCAAACCTCAACGCCTATGTTTTAGCGATCTAGCCCGAGTCATGACCCAACGGGAGGGCACCCCGCCCATAGCACTTTGCACCTGCGCCGCCGCGAACACCTTCCACCAGGTCCCGCACAGACGCGTGGCGGGACATGACGCGAAGGGCGTCCAGCACCTTCGTCGCCTCCGCTGTCTTCACGGGCTTCACCTTCGTGAGGGCAAGGGACTGATCGCCGTAGAGCCCCTCTGCACCCTCCAACTGGTCAGAACCGCGGTCGAGCTGTAGTCCGCGCTTCACTTGTTCCCCGCTGCGCTGGGCGCGGGGCCTCCACCCCGCTGCGAGGGATGAAGCTGCACATGCCGTGACAGGGCTGAAAATCTCCTCCTCCATCGCCTTTCACGGTGCGAGGCTGGTAGTGCACGGTGTGGGCTCCGATGAAGCCGTCGACCATTGGCTCCAACCCGACGGAGCGGCACGCCCACGCGTACGTCATGAGGCGCGGGAACCACGACGCCGTGAGCTGGTGGAAGCGGAGGTTGAACCTCCGCAACACCCCAGCACAAATTCACACACGGGAAGCGAAGCCCCCATGGAAAAACTCCTCGAAGACGATCACCTCGCCAGGCTTCGGGCGCGGCACCGTCTCGCCCTCCGAAGCACGGAAACGTTTCTTGTGGAAGAACTCGTGCTCCTTCTGGAACGCCTTTAGGGACTTGTCGGTGCTCTTGCTCCGAGGGAACTCGAAGCACTCGACGACGGTGTTGACGTTTCTTAACGTCGCAGAAGAATCCGCAAGCGTACAGAATTGTCGTTGTAGCTTTCACCCGAAAATATTCAGGGTATCATATTTTCCACAGGGAACGGATGTACTCTCTCCGAACTAGTTCGCCCAAGGACACACAAGACCATAGATGGGGAGGATTATCGAGAAGGATTCGTACACCTTTAAGATCTATGGATAGCCTCGCTTTAGAGCTACTTGTTCACTTCGGGCACCGCAATCGCCCAAACTGGGATGGAGGCGGCATTTAGCAGGCACTGCGCCACACCCGAACGTGGGAGGATTACAAGGGACGGACAAGGCTGTCACAACCCAGCCGCCTACCCCCTCAACCGTGGGATGCGCCACAAAAGATAGGCAACCCCTAGCCCAGACACCACGTCTACACTAGTGATTATTACTCTAGCGTGTTAACAAGGCCTACCCGTCCCCGGGGTCCTTCTACTAGAGCACCGCCACAAGGACGACTATCAATCCCGCAAACGAGTAGATAATGCTTGGATAAACATGAGACAATAAAGGTTATCGGAATCATGGAAACTTACTTAGCCAAGATCCCATGAGGGAGCTGAGCACGAATCCACCGAGGTACAAGGCCGGGGAGTCGCCGACAAGTCCGGCACTTCCCCGCTCCCGGCCCTCACATCTCTCCTCCGCCCATCTCTCTACTACTAGTGTGAGCCTAAGCCCATTGGAGTGAGGTAGAAGAGTAGAGGGGAGAGCTCTCTTAGGGGAGAGGGAGAGACTCTTGCCCTTGGAATTGGTGTGTGTTACAAGTGAGGGAGTGCCCATCTATTTATAGGACCTTCACCATGGGAGCCTATCTTGGCTAAGCCATTTGGTACTAATCCCACATCATCTTACGGGCAAGCAAACACCGCCACCATACTTTTTCAGGTCGAGATGGGCTGCGGGACGAAGATGGGCCGCTTTTGGCCTCCGTGAGGTGCGGGCGCACCCCAAGGTGCGGGCACACCAAGTTTATCTCCGTTTGGGCTGAAACTTTGCATGAGCACGTGGGCCTCGGAGTTAACCGTTTCAGTATTCGTTCGCTGAAATCCGATT
>JADLZK010008283.1:0-43352 GCA_015847255.1 Hyparrhenia diplandra
ATAAAATGGGATTTGTTTTAATAATATTTGTTGTCATAATAAATCTAATTACAATATTCAATTATAATTTTAATTAAATATGTTTCTAATTGATGTGTTATATTTTAAAATTGAACCAAATATTTACTCCAAATAGATTACTAGCATTACGAGAATCTTGGAGAGTCAAAACATCTCGAATTTGACCAAAATTATTGGTTCAAACGTAGTTAGTGGCAACTTATAGATTGCAAAAAGGCATGTTTACCCTCTCATCTACATTTATCCATGTGCCCTACCAATAATGAATAGAGAAAACCACCAATGCGTCCACCTTTAAGCTAAGCTAGTATAGGATCCAAAAACAACACCCAACAAATGTCAGGATCCAAATATGGCTTTAGCAGTAGAAGCCAACTAATAACTTTCCATTAGCTAAATAGTTTACTTTGAGTGTTAGCTAAATATTCGAGCCATTAGGTAAAGCCATTTAACTGTCAGCTCATGGACCCAAACATGACTATATATTTTGCTCTAGGTTAAAACGTCCTCCAACTTCTACCATGCATATATGAATAATACGATATATCAGAGCTTAATTTGTTCTCAACTTTCAATAATAAAAAAAACTTCAATTAGGCCGGTTCGTTTGATATGGTCGTAGTCCTTTTTTTTATCTCTTTTTAATAAAAAGATATGGTAAATCTATTGTAATTTTATTTTTATTTTTATTTTTATTTTTATTTTTTGGTTCTGGCTCCTTGTCGTATAATGAAAGAGCGCCAATCAAAACGTGAGAAATGGATCCTTCTGTTCATATAACACTGCCGTTTGAGTAGCTTTTACTGACTTAACAATCGCCTTTTGGTTGGTTAATCTCAGCAAAGTCTTTGAATGAGTTTGAGATTGCGAACCACGCTTCCCACAAAAATGATATATCAGAACTTAATTTGTTCTCAACTTTTCAAAAAAAAAAAAAACTTCCAATTAGGCCGGTTAAGTTTGATGGCTGTAGTTTTTTTATCTCTTTTTAATAAAAAAGATTTTGATTCACTACTATGGCTCCTCAGTGTCGTGTAACGAAAGAGTACCAATCAACGAAGCCGTGAGAAACGGATCCTTCTGTTCATATAACATTGTGCCGTGAGAAACTATCAGTAGCTTTTACTGACTTAGCAATCGCCTTGTGGTTGTTTAATCTCAGCAAAGTCTTTGAATGAGTTTGAGATTGTGAACCACGCTTCCCACACAGTCTATGATATATCAGAGCTGGTCTTTGTTCTCAACTTTCAAAAAAAAAAAAACAATTAGGCCAGTTCGTTTGATGGCCGTAGTCCTTTTTTTTTATCTCTTTCTAAAAAAAAGATACGGTAAATCTATTTTTTTTTTATTTTTTGGTTCACTACTCTGGCTCCTCGATCGTGTCGTGTAACAAAAGAGCGCCAGTCAACGAAGCCGTGAGAAACGGATCCTTCTGTTCATATAACATTGTGTCGTGAGAGAAACTAGCATTAGCTTCTACTGACTTAGCAATCGCCTTGTGGTTGGTTAATCTTAGCAAAGTCTTTGAATGAGTTTGAGATTGCGAACCACCCTTCCACGCAGTCTAATCTTGCCATGCATGTCCACACGATCCCATTTATTTGTCAACCCGTAGCATTGTCCTGTACCATTCAATTTGTCACCCGTAGCCTTGTCCTGTACCATTTAATTTGTCAACCCGTAGCCTTGTCACTGTACTGACCGAGAGTAATGGTCAGTGGTCTACTTTGATCGTCCCGTAAAATACCAATATACTATGTGCATTTTTGATCCTACCATGAACTAACAACTAACTCATGAAGATTCAAACCCATGAACCAGTGAGTGGACTAATAGTTAGACTAAGAGTTGTTAGTTCACTAGTCCATAAAACCTAACTATCAGAACTAGTGTTTTTACAATTTGGTCAATCATTAGTCCTAATTCATATCCAAACATGCTCATAGAATGCAGAATTGGACGACCATGAACTAATCAGTACTGTCGTCATCATCGTGAACCAGTGTCGACAAACCTAACTGTGTAAACTAAATGTGATAGATAAATTTTACGGATTGGTAAAACTAAACGTGAAACAAAGATATATATTGACGTCGGTCATCACACATAGGCAAGCGAATAGTGTGTGTGTGTATATAATAATATGTATCAAGGGGAGATTATTATAGAACCAATGGTTAACGTCTTGTTTTAGGGATGCAAGACTCGGTCATCAAACCCATGTATGCAAGCTTAATTAAGTGGGTTGTCACAATAATAATATGTGAAAAATTAGATTATTCATAGGGTTCGTAGGTTAGCCCACGTCTTGTTTATTAATTTTAGCATTAAATGAATTAGCTAAATCATTAGGAGATTTCAGATGTGAGGCAAATAACAATGGGCGTCCCTTTAGGAACTCACCTGGCTGCCTGTTGGGTTGATCAATTGGGCCACGATTTCTATTTCTTAGGCCTTGGGAACTTTCGTTCATTTTTCTGTTGGAAGGGGCTGAATACTAGGGTTTAGGGTTTAGAGATTTGCATGTGGATAGTTTAAATGTTGAGAGAAATATCTTAGTGGGGCTTATCTTTTATAGAAGTAGTAGATATCGTAATAAAATAGCTAAGATTTCAACCTCACTCAACTTTCATTTTTTTTCGCCAGGTCACTCAACTTTTGCAATTGTCTGATTTTCATCCCTTATTTATTTATAAAACTACTTTTTTGGCCCTCCCCTCCTCCCTCTACTTTTAAAACCGTTTGGTTTTGTATCTTCAATGGTTGCCTTTGATGACGTGGAGCCACGTCTTATAATTTACTCCTTGTTCTAAATTATATGTCGCTTTAACTTTTTGATTCATTTATTTTGCTACGTATCTAGGCACATTATTATATATAGATACATAGCAAAATAGATGTACCAAAAAAGTCAAAGCGAATTATAATTTGAAACGAAGAGAGTAGAACAAATGAGGTTATATACAAGAGGGCTTATATGTATAACTGGATGGGGTTTATTGTCTAAGACTACCATCCCGTGAATATATCTCAAAATATATCAGTGTATCGGTGCTCGCAGACGACTGGGGGGGGTGGTGCTTTAGCATAGGGCTAGGCGGCAGCTACGACAATGGTTGTGGTAGTAGGGCACAAAGGTCAGTGAGCGGAAACATAGCAGTGAGGTAGAGCACACATGTGGCTAGTGGTGGGCACATGTGAGCCATGGATGCGATGGTGGAGCTCGCTTTGGCAGTGTTGTGTAGAGCCAACGACATGGCCTCAGTGGTAAGTCCAGGTAGCATGATGACGGAGTGTGAGATCAAGGGCGTGTTTGCTACACTACAACTCAGCCAGGCCTGTCGGCCAGGCTGTGGCTAGCTTGAGCACGCCTTCCATGGTACATCCTGAGGTGTTTGATTTGGCTGAAATGAGCCGAGCCGAATAGAGATCGTGTTTGGTTCGCAACACAGATGCATATAGCTATTGTTCTTGTTGGCATTTCATTGAACACTCTGCTGGCGTTCAAAATTTTCTCAAAATAAACGAGCAGTGGGCGGCTTGGCACCTAGTCTGCACAAAGTTCTCGTGGAAGGTAGCCAGAAGCTTGTAGGATCAGGTTGGGAAAGTGAATAAAAAAATCGGGAGGAAAATGATGGAGCCTGCCGTCTTCTGTTCACGGATGGAAGGTTTTCATAGGAGCATTTTTATCGTCGAGGGGCCGGACGCTTTGTGCTGAGGTCGGATGGAAGAAGGTGATGGAGGAGCTACCTTGTATGAGCGCGGATAACGTGACCACCTGCTCCCGGTATTCTTGTTGGCATTTCATGGAACGGTCAACCTAGTGGAGCCTGAGGGTTTTGGGTGGCGGTGGCGGTGGAGCGCGGCACACGGACGGTGTGGAGGAGCCCCGGGGTAGACGGGGGAGTAGGAGCAACGGACGGAGGAAGGAGGGAGGAGGGTGAGAGTCCGGTAAGCCAAAAGGCCCAAGCGTTTTGTCTTATCTATTCACAATAAATTTTGCTGAACACTACAAAAATGCATAGTAAATTAAAGAAAAATCATAAAATAAAAAATCAAATTTTGTTGCCCTCATAAATAACACACAAAATAGAACATATTTTAATTGGAAGTTTTTTTTCTCTATGTTTTTTATGGGAACCTATGAAAATCAAATTAAAAACATAGAATCGAAGGTCATCATGATAAAATATCATCATATTAAACTTTTCTTACTTAATAAATACTTTTAGCCTCGGAAAAAAATGCTGAGCCATTCCAATAATAAATATAAAATATAACATAGCGACAATTACTGCAGCTAACGAGGGCATCCAATCACCCCCCAATGAAAAATAAAATAAAAAAATATTACCATTTCCGGCCAAAACAACATATAAATAAAATAATGCTTTAAATGACGCCGGAACAAAGTGAGCCAAACCACGGACATATATATAAAAAAATATCCAACCCGGCCCATTCTCCAAACCATTTCACAACAAATTGTACCAAAGAAAACTATCTCCACGGCCCACCAACGCCTGCATATCTAGGAACTAGGGAAGGACCGAAGGGACCACGCATGTCGTCAACGACAGTCGTCCACTAGGACCAGCATTTGCATTTTGGTCGCGTAGATCGGATCTATTCATAACTACTGTACTCCCCCAGGTAATCGGAGTAGTATACATTGCTGCTCAGCATTCAGCTCGAGTTCGTCGTATTCTTGTCGCCTTGTCGGTGCATATGCACGCAACACTGCAACACATCATCGTCGTAGCGATCCGTTTAATTCCGAGTTTCTAGACGAGTGATGAGCACAGAATATACTGCCACAGAATTGCCTGGAACAAAATGCAAGCTCGTGCCTGCAGCTGGCTGGCTGGAGACTCCGGCCGGCGACGGGGCCGGCACGGCGGGGGGCGCGCCAGCGAGGCTGTGACGAGTTGAGTGTGATGGACCATTGGTCTTGGACCAAGCTCACGCATGCTCGATCATCGCCAGCGATCCAGCAACAGGTAGCGGCACTCCGGCCGCCATGTGGTAGATCGACGAACGAGGGACCCCGGGCCCGGTCCTCTGCGCCGAGCGGTGTGCCTGTGCGCGCGCGCGCGCACAGCGGCTCCTTCGCCGGCCGGCCGGCACGCGCGCGCCAGCTCAACCTTGTCGTTCCCGGCGTCGGAACTCGGGAGAATACTTGTGGTGGTGACCACTGACCACCGCAATGCCGCCACTGCGCGCTGCCTGCCACCGCAGATGGCCAGAGCGAGCACGCAGTACGGACGTGCATGGCCCCGCGCGCGCGCGCGCGACGTTCGGTCCGGTGGTAGCAACCTGCACGCAGCCCAGTCCCCCCCACAGGCACAGGCCACACAGGGCGCCACAGCCTAGAGGCATGGTGGTCCGATCCCTGGCGGCTGGCACATGCAGTGACGGCGCCTGCACTTGCTTCGCGTGGTCCGGCTCCTGCCGTTTCGCATGATGGCTGCGTCGATCGGCATGATGCAGAGCCTATGGTGGTCCGTACGTCCAGCCTGCGTACGTGCATGGAGCAGCTAGCTGGCGCACCGGAACAATCCAGTCCAGCGCAGCCCTGTGCAGTCTGCACTGCACCGGCCTGGAACACGCGCCGCATCGGCATCAACAAATGCCCCCAGCAGCATCTGTTCTGTTCCAGCTAGTGGAGCACTGGGGCGGGTTGCTGCCTGCCTGCAGCGCGTGGATGCCTACCAAGGGGACGGTGCCCGCCGTGACGCCGTCCCTACCGCGCACTTTGGATCCAATCCCCATTGCCCTTTCCCTAAAAATTGTCCTTTTTTTTTTTTTTTTTTTTTTGAAATGATTGTCTCAATCCCTTAAAATCAAGAGAAACCTCTCTTCCTCAAACAAAGGGGAACATTTTTCATTAATCCCCTTTCTTCCTCTTCCAATGACGTCTTAGGCCCATACTGACGAACTAGTGCCATAGGAGCCCACTTGCGCTGGAACAAGGCACTTGGGCCTTGCTCTGTCAGGCCCGGTCCAGGTATTGCCGTACAGCACTTCACAACCTCCACGTCCGACATGTTTGTTAGAGAAGAATCACCTTGTATAAACACCTGTATGAATGAATTTCAAAAAAAAAAAAAAAAAAAAAAAAACTGTGTGAATGAAATGTATAAACCTATGACAGTCATAACGCCTAAAAAACATAGCTTTTGGCTTTCAGAAATCACCTTCATTGCTACTATTTGTTTATTTCAGCTCCGTCTACACAAGACAGCCGGAAGCTAAAACAAAAAGGCTGACAAATAAGGCCTAACCAGACACTCAGGCTCTTACGAGACAGTAAACTCAAACAAGACACTGAGAATTTGCACAAGTAGAGGACGCTGCCTGAGGAAGGTCAATCAGGACTCTTGTATAATGATCATGTAATTTATGATACAGATACAATCGTGACGACGCTGACAGCCATGGTAATAAATCATTGAGACTCTGAACCCCACCAAAAAGAAACTCGACCAATTCCGTGTACATGTATGTATGCAGGCGGCCATCCACTGCCTTGACGGTATTATTAAAAACTTCCTTTTTTTTTTCTCTCACAAGAATTACTTACACAGCCATTCTGCTCATTCCGATGCAGTAGCGTTTGTATCACAAAGACAGATCAAAACCGTGCTTCCTGCCGTGCTTGCCTGCAAGCTTACCCTGACCGTTTCAAGTAGGCCATAACACCGAGCCCAGCAACCAGAGCCGCACCTGCTGCGACTGCACTGTAAGCAGAAGCCCATGCATCCTTGCCAGCGTACTCGAAGTCTGAAGAACCAGCCCCTCTCTTTCGGCGGCCAACACCGGCATAATCCAAGTGCAATCTTAAGCTCTGCAAAGAGGAGAGTCGATGAACATCTTTGGCAGGAAATAAAAGGTGCATGTTTGCTTGGGAAACGACATTACTTTCCAACCGATCTGTCTTGCGTGGTCTACAGCGGCTACAAGGTCACTGTCCGACGAAAGTATGACCTTATCATGGTCCTCATCTTCATACTGTAAAGTGGCAAACTTACTTAGGAATTCGAAATAGCAATGTGAATATTGTTTTACATACATTGAGAAAGGCATTAGGTTCAGCCAGTACCAAAATTTGTGGCAGGTGTTTTCTGTCAATGTCATCACCAACCCTCTGAAGAATGCTAGTTATCAGATCTGTCAAGCTGCTCGTTTCTGACAGTTGGAACACATAGTTCAGAGAGCAATTTAAATCACTGGGCCAAACAAATGATGAAACAACTCCAGCCCGCATGGACTGAGGAGAGGATGCATACCACAGTTAAATCTGTGCATTCTCCCTTGCTTGTCCTGAATCTTGAATCCAAAAGTGTTTGATAAACCAGAAGCTGGAAAGAAGGCTGATCTTCCTATATCTGTTGGCTCAGAAGCCACTTTTGTCGATCCTTCACTGGGAAAATGCAAGGTAAACCAGTCACACAAAAGACACAAGATTCCATCAGAATGATACTCCCTCTGTTCCAAATTATAAATCACTTTGGGTTTGTCTTAATTCTTAAATAAATTTCTCTAACCGTGACCAAATTTCTCAAAAAAATATTAACGTCTACAAGTTCAAATAAATGCTATATCAAAACAAATTTAATGGGGAACTGAATGAAATTAATTTGATGTTATATATGTGGGTACATTTTCCAACAAACTTGGTCAAAGTTGAAGAAGTTTGAATTAGGACAAAACCAAAGTGAACTATTCTTTGGAATGTTGGGAGTAGGATGCAAGAGCAAACCTTCTGGAGTCAGAGTCATCATCAAGAGGTCCAATGGACATTGCTGAATCCCAGAACCTCTGCATCATGGCAGATGTTGCCTCGGATCCAGCTGCCCCACTGTTTCCAACCTAAACACAAAAAGGTAATCAGGCAGTCAGGCATGCTCAGTTGAGAAAACAAGTACACTAACATAATGAACCATGTACGCACATCTTACTAAAAGTTATTATAGCACAAATTGGAGTAGGAATGACAGTTGCAGCTTATACCAATTACAATACAGATGACAACTGAATTCAAGAAACTTTCTTTTGCGCACTGAAAAACTGAATACTGTAGGCACTAACATATAGCCAAAAATGGTTTCTAACCTCAGACCCCAAAATTATGTGCACAGGGTTAATCAGTAAGATGGAAGCAGGAATATCCGCATTAGATTATAGTAGAAGGAAGTTGGTACTCACCGTAGCAATTGCAGCATGAGTTATGTGAAGAACATCAATAACAGTGACAACATTTCCATCTGGATAAATACATGGCATACCCGTTTTAACAGTCATACAGACCACATTGCCTGAATTTAGTTAGACCATGGTTAATAGACATACCTGCGTCCAGAACAGGCAAATGTAAAAATTTTCCATCATGCATTGTGTGAAGAGCATCAAGGATTGGCATGTCCACTGTCGCACATTCAGGACTCTGAGTCATGACCTGTTGAAAGGAGTTTCAAACATGATGGCAGTTAGTTGTTAAGAAGGTAGAGAATAATGAAATATGGCTGCATAATGATACAAAGATAATTATAATGTGACTATTGGTCTTGCCTTCTCGACTGTAGTGGACTCGGGAGGAAGATTATGGGCGATAACACGCATCAATATATCTCTAGATCTGTCATAGAAACCAAAGCAAGGCTTTTAGATAGAGGCTTAGAAATAGCTGTTGCTGTGATTAGAATAAGAAAAGGTACTCACGTTAGAATCCCCCCTGGTTTGTTTTCAATTGCTACAACCGCTGAACTCACTTTTAATTCCAGCATCTTCTTTGATGCTGTCAAAACTGTGTCTGATGGTGCAACAGTGACCACTCTAAAGAATTAAGAACAGTGCATAAGTATTTCTGAACTGGCACTTACTATATGAATACTCAAGAAGGCACTTAATTTGAAAAAGAAAGGATATTACCTACTTTGGATTCTCAGGGATAATGGTAGACAGTGATGGCTTAAACATTCGTTCTCGAAGAGTCTCAATAAAATTGTTAGGACCTGCAAAATAGAAGGAGAAATGGTTAAAGGGGCACACCAGAAAAGCCATGAGGCCAAACTTATCATACGTAAAGTTTGTGATACGTTTGAAACATAAAGATCAAGGGTAGAGATGTAGAGTGATGCTTGATGCACAATTTCATTTTAAAAAGTAGAATGAAGATGACAAGGGATAGGGAATATCTCAATTACATACCAGATACAGCTGCTCCCCAATGCCTTTCAACGCCCTCAACAGCAGCGGCAATTGCTTTTCCTTTCTCGGCCGCCCTTTCCATCCGTGCAATAGCATCATACAGGCACTTGGCTATGTCCAGAATTGCAATGACTTCACCATGCTCCACAACAGGCAGATGTCTAAACTTACCTGGAACCAAAGGATACCTTTCATCAGGCAACATTTTTTTTGACACCGCGCCGAAGCGCGTTTTTCATCATCAGGCAACATTAAAAGACGACTATAAGCAAGGCACACAGAAATCGTCAGAGCATCCACATACCTTGCACCATCTTTTGCAATGCCTCGACTGCAAGCGTGTCCGCAAGAACAAATACAGGGTTTCTGGTCATAACCTTGGAGACAGGCGTCTCATCCATCTTCAACTCGCGGGCAATCACCCTTGTGGTTATGTCCTGACCAGCGTTGCCAGAATATAGCGTACAGTGAGAAATCAGGAACATCTAAGGCAGCAGAGATGAAGGAACATCCCCTCCTCACCTTGTCGGTAAGGATCCCACAGAGCAAAGCATTGGAGTCGGTCAGCAACACAGCGTCGACCCTGCGTGACGCCATCCTCCGACAAGCCTCCTGCACGGTCGTGTGATCCGGTATCGTCAGCGCCTTGGACAACCTCAGCCTTTTCACGGTCCTCTCGCTGTTGGTCAGTGACCTGAAAAGAATCACGCGAGGTAGCGGTTTTAAGCTGTGAGGTCGGTAACGCGCGGAGTGGATTTTGATCTTGTCCATTTGATAGAACAGGCATGGTTGACCAATCACAGGTTGACAGCAATCAACGCAACACTGGAGCCAAGCATGCTTGCTTGTGTTAGAAACGTGTGTAGTTTACGTTACACACAAAAATTCCACAGCCAGTAGCCCCCAACATACATGGTTGTAAGAGCTGAAAGGCATTTGGCACTTTCTGTTGTAACTGAAAAAGGAATCGTACTTGGTATTATTGTTAGACTAAAAGTGCATAACATCCATCGATTCCATAAAGCACAGGGTCAAATCTAGGCTAAGGAAGCTCCCAGCTGCAAAGGGGGCGAGGCACAGGCACACGGAAGCTACGCAGACAAGCCATGCTACGGTACAACCGAACACAGAAACGCTGGGTACGGACAGGAGAAAAATGAGCAAGCCGTTTGTGGCGGGGGCGGATCACGTACGTGGAGTGGCCGCGGGCGAGAGAGACGGAGGAGCGCCTGGAGGGCGGCTGCGGCGGTGCGTCATGGCCGTGCCCGTTCTCGGCGGGCGGGACCCTCCTCCTGGATCCGGAGGACGAGGAGACGCTCCTCCGTCCCGCCCGCGCCCGCGCCCGCGCCGCCGTCCATCTCCCCGGCTCGCGCCGCCCGCCGCGCCGGGGGGAAGCGAGGGCCTCCGATCGGCGACGGCGCTGATCCGCGGCGGCGCAGGCGGCGAGCAGGGGGGGCCTCTATTTCTCTCGCTCCCGCGAATCGGGAGCGCTCCCGATAGGTGGGGGGAAGGCGGAGACCGGAGACGGGAGCGAAGGTCGCGGCGTGCGCCTGGGTATTCTGGGCCAATTGGAATTTTCTCCAGAAAAGAAATTTTCTTTTTCGCGAGCTGGGTGGCGGTGGTGGATCAGATCAATTTGGGGTTCCCGTCCCGTGTCAACAAAAGATTCGGATGCTCGTGCCGTGCGTGCGCGCCCGACCAGCTTGCTTGCTGCGCGCACACGGCGCGTTGCGTGTTGCGTGCGTGCGCTATTGGCCCGCGTGGGGTTTGCGCATTCGTGTGGATGAGACGGCGGCTGACGGGTGGGACCGGATAATGCCTTGAGGCCCGGCCCGGGAACACCGGGCGGTATTGGTATGGACAACTTTTATACGATGCGGATGCTGGAGGGTACCGTTTCGTTGGTTGGTTGCATCGTGTTGTTTTGCGCCGGAATCTCATTCTCTCACACTATGTACGGCAGTTGCTCATCTAGTTAACCGAAAAACAATTTCAAACCGGTTAAAACTCACTACGTTATTATTCTAGCTATTTATTAAAGACATCAAGAAAAACAATTTCAAACCGGTTAAAAAAAATTTTTAAAGAAATTTTAAAAGAGTTAAAATATTAAAATACGGTAATGCATGCTTGAAACGGCCATTAAACGATATATCAATATCATCAAAAGGACTCTTGATAAACGAAATATCCCATTCTTACTTTTATCTCTACCCTAGTTTTTCTTGAGCAGGGTTAGCGCATCCTTAACAGCCATCTCGGAGCTAACTAAGGCGTTTTAGGCCTGTTCGCTTCAAGTTCCACTCACATCGCGCTATAGTTGTAGCAATTATGGATATTTGGGTTCGTTTTTTTTAAAAAAAAATTATGGATATTTGGTTTCTTATCTAGCTTTGCTTGCTTAGGCAAGACAACAAGAAACTTGAGCACGTTTAAATTCATGATCTGCATGGTTGTGTGGGTAAGGTTTTACTTGCTAGCAAGGGAGCCAAAACGGCTCGCCTAACCTGCCAAGGTTAGACGTAAGGTGAGCAATGTTGAGAAATGATGGTAAAGAAAACAAGGACGGCTTAATTGTTCATCCAGAAGAGCCAAACCTCCACACCACAAAATTAGGGTGTACTTGTCCAGGCAATTAAATGAAGCCAACTATGATCCTTACCAAACAAGGCTACAAATTATTGAGCAAAGTTACCAAAACAAACCCCTTAAATGTTATTTTGGGAGTTGCAGTTGTTGTAAACTATAACAAGCAGATCCTTTCTTTTCTGCATGCAAGAGAGAATGCTCAAAACTTTATTATGCTTTTCTGTACATAACACACGACGGTGGCGGCTATAAATATCATGTGACGACCCCATATTATTCGGAATTAGGGCAGTACAAGGTGTACTGCCTCATTATAAAACATAGATCCAAGTAGGACCGGATGAATTAAAACCAACATTTCCCCAGTGCAGGCATATCTGACACTTGGTCCTACCACTACCATCCCCCCTTCACTTTCCCCATGGTCATCTTCCTGCCATATTCGACGTGTGAAGCAGCGCTCTTCTTTCCCAACGAAGCTCCGATGGTGACTTCAGCAAGATGTGAGACGAAGCACCAACTTCCCTTGCAGGCTACACTAATAGCCTGCAAGGCCGCCATGTCGCCACTTTTCGACGTCCAAGCCTAGCTGGACTAACGAGGCCATATGCCACCGTGGAGCATTAGGGAAGGCCTTAGGGGAAAAAAACCTTTTGTCTCAGTGACCTCAATTACATTCTTTTTTTTTTTTTTTGTTGCGAGGCTCAATTAGAATCTTTGTCGTTTCTACCTTGTTGACCATTAGCCCTCGATCTACAAAGTGTAACCGGACTTTACTTGAGCCGTCCTAAAGAAACCATCCGCACGTGAATTAATTAGCCAGATGGAAGAAATCGAGTGTTGAAAGGGAAGGAGATACTCAGGTACCTTGTTTTTTTAAAAAGCACACGTGTATTGCTCTACTAGGAAGATAGGAATACTACTTGCTGTTCATGCCCAGCTCAACAGCTCTTATTTTGTTTCTAAACAAACGGAAGCTCAAGTATGTTCACGATACTAGCCTTGATCTGGTTGTAATAACCTTGTCAATTTGCAACTTAAAAAGAGGAACACGTGAAACTGATGCAAATTAAAGCAGGTCCAGAGCAACGGGTTCAGATTAGCAATCACTTTCTATGCTGATTCAATCAATCAACACATATGACCTGGCAGGAAAATCTACTCTCCTCAAAAATAAGAAGTAAACATCTCGTGGGTTATATTGATGTCAACTGCTGGCAACACATGGATTCAGTGACAGTATAGCTACCATATGCACGCGCAACACCTGACAAATACTCTTTTCAGTTTCTCCACAAAAATAAGTGAAAATGTCACCAACACCGGATTGCTAAGCCAACGCTCTGTCCAACAGCCGATCAATACACAACATAGCATGCAGATAAGCAACTAAATCTTGCGCCATCTCTAGTCTACATACTCAAAAGACCAGCAAGTTACAAAGAGACGACTGCAACGTAGGAGAAATAAACGCACACACCACCATTAATCATGTGAAGCGAAGCGAAATGTATGATGGAGCCTTAGGCGGCGTAGACGTGGATGCCGATGGCGACGACGAAGATGGTGAGGAGGCAGAAGAAGATGACGGCGTGGACGAGGATGGCGATGGCGCTGGTGGCCATGTTGCCGAACTCGACGACCCTCGTCCGCGAGGGAGCTGGAACAGCAGGCCCGGCGACAGCACCACGAAGAGGATCACCGCCACGATGATGGGGCCCCAGTCCGTCGTGCTCGGCCGTGGCGACGACATGTTGTCTTTCATGCCTCCTCCTGCACTGTCCGCGTAGTTGATGCCCGCGTAGTTCATGACGGACGGACGACGCACGCAGCAGCGAGTTGGCTAGAACGATAGGATGTTGAATTGAAGGGCAATTTGTAGTGAGGTTGCTTAGCGTTGTATGTAGTGTACAGGGTAAGGGAAGTGGCTAGGTAAGGAAGGAATGCATGCCATGCGTGTGCACGAAGCAAGATAGAGGTAGCTAGGGGAATACTGGAATAGAAACAGGCAGCCAGCATATAGCGGCTTTCGCTTTACAGTCTGAAGAAGCTCTGAATAAAGAGTACGTACTCAAGATTCAGAGATTAGATTGGTGAGGTGTTGTTCGCCTTTGCGATGATGGTTCCGGCCAAATTTAAAAGCAGCAATGGACAGCAAGGTTACAGAGAAAAAAAAGAACAGGGTTACAGCCTCAAAGGCAACGCGATTTGGCTGGCCTTTTTTCCTCTACCAAGTTGGGATTTGTGAATTGTGATTTGTGCTTTAACAGATGAGATGAGATGCTGCCTGGCACTGGCAGACATGGGACAGTCTCCTGCAATCTGAAGGCTGCAGCTCAAGAGGCGCAACGCAAACGTGCAGATGCAAGCTGTTTGTAAATCGGAGAGAATCGGAGAAGAATACGTGACCTTACGGCTCACCTTGCATGTTATCTCATCTGTTTGCATCAGGTACTCAACGCCCAATTGCTCGATGCCGTAAGAGAAATGGTAGGAGTAGTGTTTGTTTAATCAGAAACAGAGAAACAGAGGACACTGCTGGTGGGATCAATGCCCTGCTTCCGAAGCCGAATCTTCCGACTTTGTACAAATGATCGGCCCTGCAATATTCAATGGATAATGACATTCCTTAAACACACCCAAAAAAATACTAGCAGTACTGTAGTAGTCAATGGATGCATGTGAAAAACAATCCAATCAGATTTGGGGGCATGCTTCCCAAATCAAACATATCGCTTCTTGCGTCTGCTAGGCTGCTACAGCGACGGATTGTCGGCTCCCTCCGACAGCTGGTAGCGTTAGGATTCTCCTCACTCAGTCAGAGCTCAGATTCCAAACTTTTTTTTTCCCAAAAAACATTCAGAGATTTAATAGGAACCGAACCATTTTAACTGGAAATACATAGAAAAAATAGCCCGCATTCTAAACAAGGTATTACAAAATTTGAACCAATCATGGCAAGTTGAAATCTGCTCAGATTCAACCTAAACCATGAGACACCCAAATCCTCTGAATCAGCGGGAACGGAGGAGTTGATACAAAGACGCACTTCTGATCATCCAATTAATCTCTCTCTCATCTCCCCTGCACTTTTTACACGTAACCACCGACGCCGTCGTTCACGGCCACATGTTTGGTTACTTCTCTGTCACAGCTGACGACGAACACGCTCAAACACTCACATCACTGTCCGTTGCGTGTACGGAGTATGTCAGTCCCCAATCCCCACAGTACAACAGGCTTCTAGTACACGTCTCTCTCACCACACACGCGGGTGGACACAGCCACCGCGTTCCACCGCTAGCCAACTCCCACTGTGCTCCGTAGCCAACACGTTTCCAAACTTTCGTGCTGCCACTGACCAACAAAGCAGCAGCAGTAGCTATCAAAAGAAGAAGAAAAAAACAATAGTACAAGCAGATAACTGAAGAACACCCAGTAATACGTGTCACCTAGTAGCAGACTTATCATCAATCAATAGCAAGAACAAGAACAAGAACAAGTGGGGGAAATTAAAAACAATTCACTGTGCGATTCAGAATGCATGGAATTTGCCAAGATGAGGCTAAACAATCGCTTAATTAATTCCTTGTGAGGTTTTCCTCCCATTAATTAACCAGCAAGCAACAACACCTCCTCGATCTCCTCTAGATCATACGACTACAAGCTTAGTACACGCGTTTTTAGGGGGAATAATCCTAGCAGCGATCCATCAGACAAATCCACCAAAAATCTACTCACGCCACGCCGCCGCCGCAGACGCCGCGGAGCCCGGATGAAGCAAGCTAGGCGACAAGCGCGTCGGAGCCGATGACTGGAGCCGCCGCGGGGTGCCCGACGACGATCCGTCCCCGCGGGTGTTTACACGGACCCGCCATCACGGCGGTGGCGTGGTGCGACGGCTTGGCGCTGCTGCTGCTGGTGCAGAGAGACAGGCCCGAGGAGAGGGTGTTGACGGCGCCGGCGAAGCCGAAGAGGAGCGCGAGGCCGGCGACCCATGGCATGAGGAAGAAGCCGATGGCGAAGGTGACGGAGCCGCAGAGCATGAGCGCCACCGACGCGCCTAGGAGCATGGACGCCGCCGCGGCCGGAGACATGGACACCGACGACGTCGACCCCGGTGGCGACGGGTAGACGATGGTGAGGAGTAACGCGCAGAGCTCCCGGACCTGACGCGAGTAGTCCGAGTAGGAGTAGTGCTCGCCGCCGCTGCTGGTACCCGTCATGCTTGGTTGGGTTGATGATGGATCCTGGAAGGAAGCAGAGGTGGATGAGGGGTCCTCGATCTTTGACTCGAGGTCGATGGATGGATGGATGGATTGGATGGATCAGCAGCAACGCGCAGGGGAGGAGAGGATGAGGGGAGGGGAGGGGACGTGGCGGACGGGAACAGGCGAGAGCAGAGACGGAGAAGAAGAGAAGAGAAGAGAGGGTAACAGGGAGGGGATTGGCGCGTGGGACAGGTCTTTATACACCGTGGCTGGCCCAGTGGCCAAGGTGGGGCCGGTCTATGGCTCCCCGTGCCACACACAACCGGGTCCACGGAAGGAGAAGGAAAAGGAGGCTGCAGTAAGTACGTGGGCCCACATGGCAGTGAAACGGCATGGTTCGGAGTGGGTGGGCGTTGGGACGGTGGTCTGGTCGTGGTCACAGGCGGCGCGCCGGGATACGCTTGAGGGGCCGTCGTAGCCCCGTATAGGGCCGGCGAGTGGGGATGGGGATTTTTATTTATTGCAGAAAATTCGGAGGCCATCCCTATCCGCGGCGCCGAGTCATGGCCGCGTCGTATGATTGGGGGTTATCGCTTTTCTGACAAACGGGGCCCGCGCAGCAGGGAGGTTCTGTGGCTGCAGGTGCGCCGTGTGTGATTGGGCGATGCGAGGCGTTCTAGTGACGCAAGCGCGAGCTGACGTGGAGGATAAAAGGGCGGATGCAGCTCGGCGGATATGTGCGGTCTCTTTCACCGCCGTCGCTGTTCTGTTGCGGCTTTTTTCAGCACTTTTGTTGCCTCGCTTTTTTTCGACGCCGATGCTCTTTGTTGCGCTACCGCTAAGGCAGTAGTAGTTGGGCCAGCAATCGTTTTGGGTAGGCCGCAGGGATGTCAGTTCCAGGCCGGGCCCTTACCAGGCCTGCTTAATATTTTGGTGGGAGTACAATGCACCCGGGGTCCTCAAACTTTTGATGACCTCCCATCAAGTCCTCCAACTATAGGAACGACTATCTATGTCCCCGATCTATTGTTGGGGAGCACAAAAGGTCCAAAACTTGGCAGCATATCGGCATCAACGGTGACGCGTGGCCATGCTATGTGGGCAGCCAGTCAACCGGACTATGGAAACTTTTCAAAAGCCTAGACCCTTTTTCTCTTTCTCACTTACGCCTCCTTCCTCTCTTTTCTCTTTCTCGGAGCTGTTGCGTGCCTCGGTGATGGCGTGATGCGTGAGGCTAGGCTGCTTTGCATGCGTGGGTGAGGGTGTGATGCGTGAGGCTAGGCTGCGTTTGCGTGCGTGGTGCGTGATGGCGGCTCTTTGCATGCATAGGTGTGAGCCTGCCGCCCGGCACGGCGGCACACAGTAGGCGGCGGCGAACGCGCCCGCGCGACGGTCATCGTATCCGTGGGCGCCGTCCGGCCCGACCCGGCCGTGCGTGGAGCTACGGCGGGTGAACGCGGCGGTGATACGCAGCAAGACGGCGGCCTGGCCGCGCGGCGCCCACATCGGACCCAGACATGGCGGCGACCGCCGTGGTCGCCTACCACTTTGCATGTGTCCACCACCGTGCCGTTGAAGAAGACGGAGCGCCGAACCCCAGCCCGGATGCTCGCGTTCCTCATCAAGGTCGTGGCGACCGTGAGGTGCTGCGCTGCCTCGTCTCCAAGCGGCGTTGGCACCGGCGATCTTGGGTTCGCCGCCACGAGTCGTCGTGGGACGCTACAAATATCAAGAGGGCCCGTGGCGTAGTAGCCGAGCACCATGACCGGTCGATCTACGCGGCAATGGTAGGTCGGGTAGCGATAGCGGCGATGACGGGCGACTTCGTGTCTAGTCTAGTGGTGTGCTTGCTTGAATGCACGCCGGCGGGCCACCTCGCTACGCCTCAAGTGCCTCGTGGATGGGACGGGGAGTCGGGACATCGCCTCGCGCCGCTGCCTGTGTAGGCCGCCGACAAGATGCTGGTGGGTCGCCCTCACCGCCACCACCCCACCGAGTCGCGCGTGCACACACCGGCAAGCGGCGCGCCTCGCCTCATTGCACCCCGAACGCGGAACAGGGACGTTGTCTTGATGTTCTCGGCGACACTGCGTGCGAAACCGAGGAAGACAACCGGTGACCAGCACAAGCGGTAGTGCCGAGAGGGAGGTCGTCCCCCAGCGGAGGGGACGGGATGCCGGATGCATGGTTGCCGCGGTCCGCGAGCACCGCACGTGCACGCCCGCCAGATGGCGGGGGAGCACGCGCGCCTCCGTATGTTCGTGCCCGCTTCGAAGTGGGAGTCGAGGGTGCTCGCACTCGTGACCGTGCCCGGAGGAGGCCGTGAAGCAGGTCGCGGCGGCGCGGCCGTGGAAGTTCGTGGAGCGCTTTGCGTGTACCTTTCAAGGAGAGGAAGGAGGCGTAAGTGAGAAAGAGAAATAGGACAGGGTTTTTTTGAAAATTTTCCATGGTCATGTTGGTTGGCGCCAACATGGCATTGCCACGTCGGTTGTTGGCGCCCGGGCGTGGCTAGTTTGGGACCTTTGGTGCTCACCAACAATAGATCGGGGACCTAGATAGTCGTTTCTATAGTTCGGGGACGCGGATGGGAAGTCACTAAAAGTTTGAGGACCTTGGGTGCATTTTACTCTATTTTGGTGGCCTGGTTTGCTTCATCTCTGGTGGCACAATGCGGCCACATGTAGAACTTTTTTTTTTTTTTTAAGAAACTGAAAGGCGCGAAGCACCTATAGGAAATTTATCTCTACAACATAAAAAGAACAAAAGGAAGACTGTCATTTTGCGGTAAAAATTTTCGCCTCACCTTTCACCCCACCATGCGATCCCCACCCCCCTTCGACGCGGTCTTCTCACACATGCAATCTATATTTGGCAACACCCAATCAGCGTTCGCATGGAAAGCATGCCAATAATATTAGGCAACCACCTAATCTCCTCACACATGCGATTTATATTAGGCAACCACCAATCTTGTGATCCGGCATCCGCTTCCGTGCATGTGGTTTCCTTCCCTGCTATCTCTGGTTGAAGCCCTGCATTGAGACCTAGCCGAGTCGACGGCCATTGTCGCCTACCCGCGTATGACCACCACAGCGACGCCAGGGAGGTCGTTGTGATCACCTCGCGACATCGTCCCTGTTGTTTGCGGTCGGTGACCTCCACCGCTCCTTCAATCCATTCCTTCTGTTGCACGGTAAGCACCGCCGCCTCCTCGAAGTCTCCCTGATCTCTCAATGGAAGCCAAACAATGTATGTTTAGGACCTTTGTCAAACTAGTTAAACAACCCCCTTAGCTGTTTTTGAGGGTGTTTTGCCACCGTGTCAGCAGCCAAGGTAGCAAAACCACCCTCAAAACAGCTTCACGGGATTACTTAACTAGTTTCCTAAAGTTGAGGGGGTAAAACAACCAGTTTTATAGTTGAGGGGTGAAGTAGTCTGTGCTTGACAAGTTGGGGGTTATCTTAGATTATAGGTTTCTTAAGGTGTTTCAAATGTGTCATCTCAAAAAAAGAAAGAATAAAGGTGAATAGTTAAATTTTCGTAACAATTGATTGTATTATAAGAATATCCTCTAGAATTCACCTATTTGGATCCTATTCTCGAAGACATGCCTACTTTTCTAAAGGTATCATATTTGAATCTATAATCTATCTATCAATAACTCCTATATAGGAGCTCCCCACTAACAATCCTTAAGGAGTTCTCAGGCCTCTGATTGGTCGATGTCTCTGATAACTGAAACACAAGCCGTCGGTCTGAATTGAAGCATCCTATATTCACGTTGATCCCACCTCCACCCGGTGCAGCGCCCCGTCCGTCACTCCGTCGCTCCTTCCCCGAGCACCAACCAAAAAAATTATTGCACCATCAATTCCTCCACCACAAGTCCAAGCGCACTATCGATTCATCTATCATAACAGACGCACCTAAAATTGAACTGCCACTGCGGAGGCCAGAAGGAATCTAAAGGTCCTCGCCTCTCCCGATAAATAGCTCGCTTTTGTCTCGCTATCCTCGGCTGCCACCCGCTCTACGGCGCGCATCCTCGCCCCTCTCGCACGGGACGAGCCTTGCGGCGTCCCACCGCCCTGTCGGGGCTTCTCCTAGCTTGTCGTTGCAATGTCCTCGACGGGGTAGATGGGCATACATCATCTCCACTCGGCTCTACCATGCTCGGCGGGCCGCCGCCCTTGGCGTCCACAAAGACCATACCGCGAGCTTTGCCACGATGGCTCGCTCGCCCGCGCCCACCCATATCGCTGCTGGGTGGTGGCAGGGGCCCCTGTCAACAGCCCCGGTGGTGCCTAATCTCGACGAGGATGGCATCTAGAAGTGCAAGGAAAATAGAGGAGCATATGGACGGATCTCCCATGCAGAAGAACCGTTCCATACCGAGCCCCAAGGAAACGAGGGAAGAGAGAGACTGAATGAGAGTGGATGAGAAGCTATCCATGGGTCACGGTGTGTTGCTGCTGATTTTATTTGATAAGGGGTGGCAGTTTCTTTTACAGTGAAAGATATTTTCTGAGTACATTACTTTCTTTTTATTTGAGATTGAGTACATTACTTTCGAGATGGAAGAATGGAAAGGGTGAGTACTATTTCCTCACAAAAAAAAAAAATGTATGAGTGCTACTCTATCTATATGTGTGTGTTTTTAAACAAAATTTAAGCAACAATTGCGGACGAGACAGTTCCTGAGAAGCTACATAATAATGTTTTTCAGGTTCTATGTGACGCCTTCCATTGTCATATATCACATACATGTATTTTCTTCTTATCATATTATCATATATACATGTATTTTTCTTCTTTGTCAAAATATGTATTCGATTAATATTTGTTAGATTTTACTGAAGATGGACCACTCTTTTCCATTAATATTTCTAATCAAAATTATGAAGAATAAAAGTAATAAAAGAATATTTGTCATATACCACGCTCAAGGATCTATGTGGTATAAGTTACCATTCTAACAAATTTCTCCTCACGTTTTTCCAGCCCTGTACAACACTACAATGTAGTGGTGTCTCTTGCTTCCTGTTTCTTTACTGAAATATTCAGTTAGCTGGCAGCGTGCAAGTTCAGCTGTTGGTCACGATGATAGTTTCTTTGTGAGTTGTCACTATCGCCTTCAGCAGTTTCAGTTCATAGTGTCCACTTAACACTGCTAGACTGGGTGAATTGTTGCTTGCTTTACCATGGTCGCCAAAGTTTCCATGTATGCATTAGTTCTAAGCACCATTGATTTGTCGTGATTTTTGGTTACCGTGGGATGGCACACAATTTTCATTACTGTTTCTGAACTTTTATCCATGAGAGTTTTAGAATTGACTGTAAATTCTGCATCAATTATCTCTAATTCTCATAGAAACACGTAAAAAAAAAAATCTATTGCAGATGTGCAAGCTTAATAATTTTTTTGTTATACTCGGTTCAGAGTTCAAACAACTTGGCACTTTGGTCTTAAAAATAGTTGTCTATATTTAATACACTTTGTTATTTCACCTTTCTATAATAAGCCACACTATCGTGCAAAGATGATATCATGAAATTTTCTCTTATGATCATTGCATTGTTTCTTAATTCCCGCAGCAACGTGTGGGGGAGATTCCCCTAGTTCCCTATATTGACAATAGAATTTTCGATTTTGCCTTTTTTATCCCTTCTTTAATGTGATTGTCTCCACTTGAAAAAAATATAGACAAAAATAGACAATGAACCGAGAGGCAAAACACGTGAGAGAAAGAAAAGAAAGAGTGAGGAATAATAAAGGGGAAATATGGAAAAGAGAAAACTACTGAACAAACGCACTAAAAAAAAAAAAGAGAAAAATGATGCACAAGAAATAGAAAAAAAGAAAGAAAAATAGCCCAAGACCATAATAGACTGCATCGATACTTAAATACTATAAAAAAAAGAATTCAATCTCATATGAAATTAAGATTGTACATTGACCGGAGTTGAATATGCGACTAAACGGATCGAGATGTTGTCTAAAGGGGGTGAACATGTGTTTCTCGAAAAATATAAAACTTGTAGCGAGATATCGGGACCAAATATTCGGATAGGGTAACATGAAATCATAGATCCATAAAGATTACGCCTTATACTTGCTACCAATGGTTGATAGATAAGCAGTGAATCAAATTGCCCAAAACCTACAACAAAAAACACACGAACAATTCGATCAAGGCAATTTGTCCAAACGGAAATATGAGTAACAAGAACATAAGACAAGTAAAGGATACACCCGATTTGTTTACCAAGTTTGGATGCACCTCCGTGAATCCTATGTCTCCATTGAGGAGCTCCCAATGGAATGAGTTTCTATGAGCTATTTTTCTCACTTCACTAACTTGATTTTTTCCCTTATGGAGGCAATCAAGGCCTTTACAAACTTTCCATGGCTCACCACAAGCACAAGAGCTCACCTGGCAACTCCTTGCCATATTTTTTGACCGAAGTCAACTAGGGAAACCCCAGCCTATTTTTTAAAATTTTTGAATAATGCAGACCTGTTTAAATTCGCTCGCACGGGGAGTCAAACCCAGGCCTGCTGGTTGCTACTCAAATGCTGTAACCACTAGGTTAGAGACCCTTTCGCAACTCCTTGCCATTTAGGAGACTTGTCCTCCAAATAAATAGAAAAGTTCTAGTTAAATACCTCTCCAACTCACCAAAGCACCTTGCACTGAAAATTCGTGTAAGATAGACCAGAATTTCCAACAATGCTCGGAATTTCCTAGACAACTCAACTAAAATGGTCATAACTTTTCACTCCTAACATCAATTTTGATGATCATTGACTTTCCAAAAATCTTATTTAGTGCACTATCTATCATAACTGAAAACTCCAAGACCACCATGTGCAAATAGCGGGGGAGCCCCGGCAGCACTGCTGCCGCTTGGCATGGACTGGAGCCCACCCCTGAAGAGATTGGTCAGCGTACGTACGACTCCGTCTCACATCTCTCCTACTCTCAACCCCTTTCGATGAATACGATTCACAAAATTTCTAATCTCTCTTGAATGTTTTTGGTTAGACTGATCGTTTTGGTGCTACAAGTGGGTACGGTTTCCTTTTATATTCTATCGGTCCCTTGTATGTGCGCGCATGACTGTTCTGACGGCAGATGAACAGTACAAGCTAAGATGAACAGTAGTACAAGATAATAACAGAACTTGCACATTTGCACTAATCGATGCAGAGACTTGTGATAATTGGATGAAAATAATTAGAGATCTAATTGACTGTTAGATTAATTTTGGTAAATTCAAAACATTATCTTTGCCCGTGAAAAATATGATTTCATATGTTAATCTAACCAATTTTTTCATTTATTATAATGAATTTATGTGATGGAAAATTTCTTCAAATATTATAATGATTTATGCGATTTGGTTTCCTTATGTTGGCAAAAAAACAATAAATTTGTGTAGACGCAGCAGGAACGTAAATCATTAAAATGTAAATTCTGGAGTGCCAAATGTATGAAATAAGAATTGACAAAGTGCCTCAAAGGAGTGGCAATGCCGCTATGCTGCGCCCGGTAGTGAAAATAAACTTTTGTAATATAACGCTACGGTCGACTCAAATAATATAGAAAAATTTTTGTGTCCTTACCATATATCATATAATTTTATTGTAATATAATGCTCTTTGAAAACAAATGTAATGTAGATATGTTTAGTTCTTTAATTACTATCTTTTGTAGATTTGTAGAATCTAGAAATTCTGTAAAATGCCACTAGGAAACTAAACGGAAGGTTCATTGGTTTTGCAGGTGTGATACATATTTTACACTGTAGTGATATATGATCTGCTTGATGAAGTAGAGCATTCCTTGACAGCTTTTAAATGTTATCGGAATTACCACAAAATTGATTCTCTTTCAAATCATAACTTATTATTATATTATTATAAACATGATGGCTATCCATGTGAGCCACAGTTTCTATTTTTGGACATTATTACCAGCAGGTGATGAGGTGAGCTGTGAAGTCAGCCTTACATTACCTTTGTTATCTAAACATGCTGGGGGGGGGGGGGAACAGGGGTCGTGGACTCTATGTAGAGGTAAGCTGTTGATATATCAACTAAGGCGTGTCTCACCGGCAAACAAGTAAGAGGCAGCTAGCTAACCCTGCCAAATATGGTAATCTTTACTGAAAAATATCGATACTGCATTGGTTACAAATTCTTGAGGTTTATATTACCTTGTTATCTCATTTATTTATTAACACGGGTTGTGGCCTCTATTTAGCAATTCATCATATATCAAGCTAAGGTGCGTGAGCACTCTCATGTATTGGTAAGACGATTGTAGGAAAAGCTGGAACCAACCAGTGATTCGATTTACTAAATGAATGAACAGAACAAGGGCAGTGACTGAAAAAAGAAGCAACTTGATTCCAATGCCCAGCGTGGACATTGCTATTTATTTTTCAACATTGTCAAACAAGACACGAGAAAGAGTGAATTGTCTATGCAATTCTACCTCTTCAACTGGAAAACATCCCTGACGACATGTATATACATGCCCTCACTATGTTATGTAGTTAATGGTAGAGTTTTAATGAGTCAGTTTTGTGGCTATCCTTTTTAGAATAGCCGACAGATAGAATTAGATTTTGTAGGATAACGTAACTCAGTTGGTCATTCACCATTAATATAGCATTATTAAATTAAACTCTAGATTGTGCCGACCTTGAAAGTTTTTGAAAGGTTTATGCCTATAGCAAAAACATGGACTTTACTACACGCATGATGTTTATGAAGTTTTTTCATCGACACGTGCATGTCGCACGTGCATTGCCACTAGTGTAAAAAAAAAATGCAAAAGAAATAAAGAACATAGAAAAAAAAAGTAATACAACACTGTTCAAAAAATTTGACCCTTATTGATATCGAACCTGGGACCTAGAGGTTTATTATCAATTGGCCTACCCATTGGGTTGTTGCACAACTTCCTTTGCATCTTATGAATGAGACTTTGAAATTTTTAGGAATTTTAAAATTCGTTCTTGGGCCAACAGCCCACGGGCACTTGGCCGAACGGCTGCAAAAGTGCAAAGTTGCGAGCGCCTTGTCAATTTTAGTTCCACCTCGCTTAGACGGATAAGAGAGACAGAGTCAATGTTCTATATAATATAATATCCAGGCACAGCCATTAGACAGCTCCTTGAGTTGCTTGCCCCCATTGGCTAACTCCTATTGGGCAAAAAAAGCTAAGTTGATTATTTAGTGCCAAGACGATGCCACACAGTCGTGGTCATGCATCGGCACCTAAGAGCCAGTTGATGGTCAAGCAATACGGTCTCGATCTACTCCCTCCCCTCTACATCCATCCGTATACGCTACATATATAAATTAGAAGTTCTCCTTATGGAACTCAAATTTGGTGTTGGTGTTCCGCGAGAAATCCTGCGCGAGCTCGCGCAGCTCCTTTGTCAGCACCGGGGCACCACAGTAGAACACTCCTGCAATTGGATCAGAGAGGATTGATTCAGAAACTGAGCATGCATTATAGCTGTGTCTGTAGTTGTTTATATCCCAATTATAGATAAGTGCCTAGTATGGTGGTGGTAGAGTGCCTCTTTCACCGCGATCCATCTGATGTAGAACAGAACATGCATGCAAGAAGAGAAGCAAGCGCACCTAGCTAGCTATGTTGGAAGTAACTTACCAACACGCTCGTTTCGGTGGTTGAGGGCGATGCGCTTGTAGACATTGCGCCAGTTGGGCCTGGCGAAGTGTGCCTTTACGCGCGTCCCGGATACAACATCCACGCCGTGCTTGGCGTGGTTGATCGACTGGAGCATGCCGATGAGCGCGGACCGGGCGTCGCCTGGCTCGTAGATGCTGGTCAAGTAGTTGTGCACCTCGATGACGCCATTCTTGTCGGTCTCGGACACCTCGTCGATGACGCCCCGGAACCAGTCGAAGGTGCCCTGCTCCCGGGTCACCCAGTAGAAGTAGGCGCGCCGCGTGCGGAACGACGTGTCGGTGCCGGGGCTGCCGGACTCCAGGTCGCCCTTCATGTTGTTGATGATGTCCTTGATGATGGAGATCATGGGCGTGGCGCCGATGCCCAGACCCACCAGCAGCACGATGTCGTACTGCTTGTAGTCCTGCGCCGGCGCGCTGTACGGGCCGTCGATCAGCACCTTGGGGAAGCTGTACGTCAATCAAATGCACAGTCACTCATCGTTTGTCCAAGCTACGGATTTGAAGTAAGAGTTATTTCTCACCTCGGGTTGGCCATGGCGCTGCCGTCGCGCTCTTGCTCTCCGTCGATCGGCGGCCGGCACACCTGCACGTTCGTACATCCATCATATCACGCATTCAAGTTAGCTTCTTGAGCAATAATATATCAGCACCACCAGGGTGCTCGATCCCCTGCTGCTTTGCGTACGTACCCTTGAGAAAACGTTCTTGAGCTCGCGTGTCCAGTCCCCCAGCGTCCTGATGTGGACGCTCACGTAGTCGTCCTGTGGGGCCGACGTGATCGAGAACGGGTGCCTGCAACACATACTCGTTAGCCTCACGTATCGACGTCGACCCATTTCCATTAACCGATCGACAAAGCATCTGTGCTTTGCTCTAATTTCTTCCATCAGTAAACTCTTTCTTACTAGTACAAGACAAGCTACTATAGCATCTACCACTTCTAACTGGTTCCAAACTTGAACACCAATTAAGCTTACCACTGGAACGGCGAGACGGCGGCGCAGTTGACCAAGATGTATTGTCCACTCCTGTACCGGAACCCCTGCGGCTTGGAGAAATGCAGCGACAGGACATTCCCGGGGTACACGTCGACCTTGAGTATCTTCACCGGCCTCACACTGGACCTCAACGCCCTGGTGAGCCGCTCGCACGCGTACAGCACCATGGGCACGGCGAGGTACATCCACGTGGACTTCTTGTACCACTTATGCGTCAGGTAAAGGTAGTGTCCGTGCACGATGAGCAGCGCGTACACGACCACGAAGCAATGGTGCGAGTACCAGAACGCGTTGAACCCGGTGAGCTTCTTCAACGGCCCCGGCAGCGCGATCCGTCCTCGCCGGAACCACGGAGTGGCCAGCGTGAACGCGACCGCCATGAGGACCAGCATCGTCAGCCCCGTCCACCCCTCGGTGCCCTTCACGAACCACCAGTAGTTCGGGACGCGAGGGGTCGCCTTGAAGTACTGGATGAGCGGGGCGTACTCGGCGTCGGTGGCTTGGAGGAGCCGCGGGAAGTCGCAGGTCAGGTGGGAGAGGATGTGGAGGCCCGCGCCGACGGTGATGCCCACGGCGACCACCTTGTGGAAGTTGAGGTTGTCGTCGAACGGGACGACGCGGGCGAGGACACCGCCGGAACGGTTACGGAGCCAGGTGATGGTGTTCCGGCACACCGGGAGGAGGATGAGCGACATGTTGAACTTGAGCGTCTCGGCGCCGCCCTTGGCGACGCAGACGCAGTAGCCCATCACGTGGAACACGTAGCGGTGACGGTACTGGATGAACTTCCAGGTGAAGAGGGTGACGCAGATGGAGAGCCACAGGAGGAGAACCCACAGGCGACGCCAGTTGTCCTCGAGGAAGTATTGGGCGCGGCGGTACCAGCGACGGAGTGGGTTTGGCTCCGGCGTCGGGCGGAGGCTTTGGGAAAGCATTTGGCTGAGGTTAGGGCTGTTGGTGGTGCCGATGTGCACGGACTGGGAAGGGGCTTGGAGGAGAAGCATCTCCAGGTTGTAGAGCTCGATGTAGCCGAGGTTGCCGGGGTCTAGCTCCTCCATGATCAGACGCGCGTACTCCTCGGCTTGCTCCGTGATGTTTGACAGCTTGTTCGCCGACGCGCACAGCGTGATGATGTGCAACCATAAGACATTTGGGTTGGTTTGACAGGCTGTGTGTGCAACAAGTTTGAACACAAGCAGGGTTACCTACCTCTTTGACATCCTGCTCGGTGATCCTGCCGTCGGCGTCCTTGTCCACCCTGCAAGTGAAGAAAGGCTATTAGTGAGCGAGCGAGCGTCGCGTGATTAAGGGAGGGGTTACTGTTTGTTGCTGAAAAATACTCCGTACATTTCCAAGAAGATCTTCATGCGTCCGTCGAAGCTTGTGTCGGAGATCTGGTCCCAGAACTCGAGCAGCTCCGCCTTGCTGATGCTGTCGCCGGAGATGTTCCGGCGCCGCGACAGCGCGTCGAACAGCTCGCCGGAGAAGTCCTGCTCCTTCATCCCTGTGGTACTTTTTAAGTAAGTATACACGTGTGTGTGTGGACGGCAATAAAACCCTGGCAAAAAAAAAGAAGAACAAAACGAAAGAGCAGCAAATTAAACTCACCGATGCATTGGCCGAACTTGGATCGCTGTAGAAGTCCGTTGTCGGCGAGGTTGTCGAAGCGCTTCTCGACGGTGTCCCATCCGGAGGCGCCCAGCTCTGCATCTGTGATGAACGTGAGGCCCTTGAGCGCGTGCGCGGCCCCTGACGTGGACCGGTCGAGCCCGCCGCCCGGCCTCGGGGTATGCATGGCGGCGGCTGTACTGTTTCCTCTCTGCGACTTGCGTGGGACGTGTGGTAGTCGTCTGTCTGGCGAGGGAGGGGCCCGGGTGGGTTTTATAAAACAAGTATGATGCATGCATGCGTCATCATGCACTGTTAGCTGAAGATGATTAACCGTATGATGCATAGTACGACTGAAGCTCTCAATGATTAACCGTACGTTTCAGAACAAAACTCAGTACACGTGGTGCGTCAATAGAGTAGAGTGGCTAGAATTCCTACTCGAGGGAACTCAGAAGTAGACGTGGTGCGTCAATCAACGATCGATCGAATTGATCTCTTTGCGTCAATAGAGACTGGCTAGAAGTAATGGTTAACGAAAACAGACACCTCTTTGGGAATCATCGGACCACAATGCTCGCTCGATCTCTTTCTTCAAGGCCTTCACTTTTATAGGTGCTTCCGATTTCAAAGTGACTGGATCCATATGCCTGCCTGGTTTCGTCACGGAATACACACCCAAGAGACTTGATGTTGCGTACTACGTCTAAAGAATTGGACAAGGGAGTGGGCCGATAACATTGACAAATTTGGAACGGGCACAGCAAGAGATCGAGGGACACAAGAATTAGAATTTATGAAATATCTACAAATTAAAGGCCCTGCAGGGCCTGGCGGCAATACAAAAACCTCGAGCACAACACTCGAGATCTACATCTACTAATGTGGATCGATGCGGCATGCATGGTTTTTCCATGTGCATGCGAGCAGCAGGAAGAATAAATCATTCATTACTGCTTGGCACTCAATAGTGATTGTATCAACCCTGCTGCTGGGTACCTCAAGTATAAGAACCAACGCCATGATCTGGATGAAAGGCCGGTGCTGTTGATAGTTGTGGAAAGCCGTTACGTTGCAGGCTAAAATTTACACCATGCCCCTATGGATAGTTGTAAGAAATTGAGGCGGAAAAGAAATTAGGTGAGCGATGCGCCCGCCCACGGAAAGCTGGGTGAGCGACCATTCCCTAGCTCCCGGATGCCGCCCGCTACACTCTGATTAGGAGATCTTTTATCCGGCCGCAGTCTCATTTTGTTAGTGGACGGTTCGCGTTCTGTTTAAGTGGACGCGGCTGACTGCGAGTAGACCTGCGTTCGTTCGTGCCTGTTTTGTCAGATAAAAATCCATGTGCATATGGCCGGCCGTATATGTCTTGGTTTGCCTGGCTACATACAAAGAGATAGAGAAGCACGTAGCATGGGCATATATGTACCTTGACATGCAAATTAAGAAGCGGTTTTGTGGTGCTACGTACAGCACCATGCATCTCAACGTGGGAGGAGAAAAAGCAATAGTCGTTACGTGGCAACCAACGGCGATGGAGCAGCACTCGTAATGCCTTGCCGGGTAGGGACCACGTAATGCCCCGGCCATGACTGCCACTCGTTCACCTCCAGCGATGTCACGTGGCCGTCGACGGGTAAACCTTCCCCGCCGTTCCGTCATGGACGCCGCTACCATGGGCCAGCGCTAGGTATCCGTCGTTTTTCCTATGCGTGTACGTCTTAGGCCCGTTTATTTATACTACTACAGTAGAGGAGGGTAAAAGAGAAGGCTGGGGAAGCCTCACCATTCGCATAGAAGATGCAGAGCAACTCGTGAGAGGGAACCAAGAGCAAAGAATAATATGGATCTTGAGCTATTCAAATCTTGTGGAAACTCTTTCCACCAATCTCTTCATTCTAATTGACAACAACTGGCAATGCTTTAACAATTACTAGTACTTCCACTACTTGCACAAGTACGACAGAGGTACTGCTACTATTATTCAACTATACGACAGGTTATTGCTACCCCTTCAGTCAGCCGGCAGGTTAATCATCAGGTCCTCATCAGTTGATGTTGCGGCACTGCTTGCGGATCTGGCCATTGGTGTATGCCGGTGAGCACCTCGATGCGTCCCATCTTCTTCATGGACATGGAGAACGCCGCGTAGAACTTGATCGGGTTGCTGAGGTCGGCCACCATCTGCGCGGCGGCGGCGTTCTGCGCGAGCGCGGCGTCGGACGCCAGCGTGCCCTGCTTCTGCTGCACCCTGGTGTAGTACCCACTATCGAACTTGAACGGCGATCCGTCGTCGAGGTTCACGGTGGCCCCCGCGGGCGACGGGTTGGGGCACGACTTGATGAGCTTCCTGGCGTAGGCCGAGTCCAGGAGCGGGTCGACCGCCGTGGCGTTCCCCTGGTACAGCCTGGGCGTGACGCTGGAGCACCTGGCGACGCCGATGGTGTGCGCGCCTGACAGCGCCACCAGGTCGGTCAGGTTGAGCCCGCGCTTGGTGAAGCTGTCCAGCAGGTCCTTGAACGTGGCGAAGGGGACGGCAGCGTGTTGGTGTTGTTCGCCAGCGACACGGCGCCGTCGCGACGCCCGGTCTCCACCTCCCACAGTGAGGCCTCGAACTGGTACGAGACGGCGTCGCGCGCCGCCAGCGCCAGGATGTCGGCGCACGAGACCACGCCCGGGCACGACTGCTCGAGCTCCGTCTTGATGGCGTCGATCACCTCGTAGCCGCCCACGGAGAGGTTCGGCGCCGCCGTCTTCTCGCCCTGCGCGTGGTCCAGCAGGATGGACGCGTCACAGCCCTGAAAAGACAGCCGCGGTCGTCAGTTACAGTTGGGGCCGGCGGGAGCGGCAGACGGGCAGAGCATGGGACGCAGGCAAGAGCACAGGACGTACCTGGACGAAGCAGTCGTGGAAATGGAGTCGGAGGAGGCGAGCCGGCAGCGCCGGGTTGGCGGCCACCTACGCCCAGGTGACGTTGCGGACGACGGCCTCGACGCCGGGGCAGGTATTGTGGTAGAAGTCGTCGGCGAGCCCCACCGCCCCAGCGTCGTCGGCGAGCCCCACCGCCTGCGACGACGTCGGGAGCAGCCCGAGCACAAGGAGGAGCAGCAACGCCCTCATCACCGCCCTCATCTCGTCGACTGCTCTGGTTGTCTCTCTTGGACCGATGATTTCTGAATCGAAAGCGGAAGGAGCAGTTTATCGTTGCCGCGTGCGCGTCCCCGTCGGGCTCGGGTCGGGCCGGGTCGGGCCTGCGGGCCGGGCTCAATTTGGCTCGACTGTGAGCATGTGAGCGACGCGTACGTGAGCTACGAAATATCAATCAATAGAACTAAAATTATTAGCTCGCCAGGAATTACCAACGGATACACGCGTCCTCTTCTGGAACCTGTGCCGCACAGTGCAGGCGACCGAGGCCACGGGAGCGGGCTGACCCCCTGTCCGGCTCTGCCCCTCGCCCGGGCAAGGCCAGCGTTTGCCATTGCCCAATGCCTGCCCACCCGGGACGGTGATCGACGTGTCGCGACAAAGCTAACTAATTAACGCAACGGAAGCATGATACCAATGGCTAGCTGCTTCAACTCGATCCTAAACTCGTTTTTTCGGCATGCATGCTAGCCGGCGATCGTTCTTCCTTCCTTTCACCTACCTCGTCCCTAAGGCTGGCGATCGGATGAGGACCACTTTACAGGCTCCAACCTCCTTTTTTGTCCATTATCTAAAAGTGCCATACGATGTTTTGTTTCGATTCCCACTTATATGTTGCCCCTCTATTTTAAATTCCGTGCTACCGCGCGCATCGTCCCCACTAACCATTTATGTGTTTTATAACCGTTTTTTTTTTTTTTTACATTTCACTATTACAACTAATTTGTCATTTTCTTATATGCGTGCTATAAAATCCCACTATACCCATGATAGCATCTAATAATTTAATTAGACCTAAATCTTGTACTGCCATCGGAGAATAAATCATTATCTGTTATAAGCATTTTTCCTCCTTTTGTGCCTAATTCATCCATTTTGTCAAGCAACTTCTCCACCTCTTTGAAGTTGCCACTTCTCTATCCTTGAGCTACCATAAACAAACTCTCTCCCCATCGCTTTCATCCTTCCCTCCCACCCACACACCTACCTATATTACTGTTATCTTCCTCACGAATGGCCATCGTCCTTTCATTAAATCATTCCTTTTTCTTAATGAAGTTGAAATTCTTAACTAATACTCATTTGGCTGTAGAAAGAGTAGCCTTTTTTTCCCGCACTTCAAGCAGTTTCCTATATTTTAGTACTTAATTTATGATTTACTAATTTCCAAAAAAAAAATCTATTGGATTTGTTCGAGAATTCAAAGAATCACAACAATTTTTTTTATTCTATTGGATTTCTTCTTATTTTCTTTGTATCCAAAATGGAAGAATATATTTTTCTTCTTAATTTTTATTCTATTGGTTTTCTTCTTATTCTATTATAAGCTAAGTCGATCAAAAAGGGAAGGAGGTTCATAGCCAAGGGCAAAGATGTTAGAAGTTACTTTGGAATGTATTAACGTGCATACGTACTCAAGCGAGCGTTCTCCAATTGTGTTCTCAGTTCTGCCCTTCTTCACCTCATTTTGTCTGTCTCCAACAACGCCATTGTAGGTAACGATCGATGACCAAGGATGTTATTTCTATACCGGCGTTTTTAGGTGTTAATCATATTGAACCCCAAATCCAATGCCTTTTTTTTAAAAAAAATTGTGCACAACTTTTTTTTCCAAGCTGAGGCAAACTGAAAAACCTGGATCCTGCACGAGGCCTACTATATGGATGCAATTTTTCTAGGTTAGAGCCCCCCTCCCCTACCCCGGTTATCGCTATTGAGTCGTCGTAATCGCTGCACCTGTGGCCCTGTCATACGCCACTGTTCAGAAGCTTTATGTCATATATGCGAAGCGGCGAATGGACATGCTGCGCCCAGTCCCTGTCCCACTTTCAGAGGCCCAAAGCCAACGGTGGTACTACTGTGCTAGCCGTTCAGCTCGTGCTCCATGAACATCTAGAAAGTTTCTTTTTATATGTGACCGGTTAGGCCCGCATTTTTTTAATTACAATTTAGTAGTTAATACAATCTTTAATTATGTGCAAGGTCATCATATAAAATAAACTGACGTAAAGTCTACATTATGAAAATCTCTTTTTCGAACCATATTTAAACTCTAAAATATTTAACGATTTGTGGGTGTTCATTAAATTTGAAACCAGGTTATAGGAGGTAATTAATTGATGATAATGGATATCATGAAATGGATGTCATAATACCATTTTTTTGTTATTTATTTACAAAACATGATTCCAAATTTAAAATTCAAAACCTTTAAAGTACACTCCCCAACAAGTTGTACTTATTAAAATTATTTTTCACTATGTGAGTTGGTTTCTAAACTATTTTGGCCCATTATGATATTTTTGAGCTTGATTTGGTGAGCAGCATGGTTTTGGGACTAGTGATGCTTTCTACCACAGGGACCCCATTACACCACCGGTGTAACTATATTAGTTATTGAAAATGTAGATTCTCCACAATGTAAAGAGACCAAAGTGTGGACACTTTTTTGGTGCGACATTTGTTTTGGTGGCTCTGCCTCCTCCACCTGCGACCCCTTTACTGTCTCCAACGTTGAGCCTGTTCGGCTAGCTGTCTGGCTGGCTGATGCTGTGAGAAAAAGTACTGCTGGCTGGCTGATATTGTGAGAGAAAATACTGCTGACTAGCTGGCTGATAAGCCATCTGCGTGATCCCGCTCACCGCCATCAACTCGATCCTCTGCGACCTCGACCTATGCGTGATTCCGCCGCCGCCATCAACTCCTCGACCCCGACCTCAACCGGCCGCCATCGGAGTCCCCAACCCCCTACCGCGTCCACGGTCGTGCCCCTCCGGACCTAGATCGCGGGCGGATCGAGGAAGTCGGGGGCCGCCGCCGTCGCCGGAGCGCGCAAAATCCGCCGAGCCGAGAAAGAGAAGTCGCGCCGCCACCACCGAGGGGAGAGACGATGAAGATCTCAGCCAGGTGCACACCCTCCACAAAGCCGTCGGCGAGAGGTGAGGTCCCGGTCGGCGGATCGACGGCGGCTCCATCCCCCGTGACCGGCGCCCCGGTTGTTGTGCCCCCCAACGCCTGGTGAGTTTTCCTCCGGTTCTCCTGTAACGACCTCGATTTTCCACGAAGGGAAAATACACAGATTCGATTCATAATTTGATAGTCCCACAAGATCATTCCATCACATTATTGTTTACAGTTGATATCACAGTCATACATCGTAATATTTTTAAGTTTACATAGTTTTACAACACATGGGGGCTCACCTATTACGAGGTCAACCTAGCGGAAGCATAACTCAGGATCTCAGAGTAGACATGACACGTTAGCAAGTGAAAGCTCCTCCTTCACGGGCTTCATCAGAGTTGGTGTAGAGTTCAACGGAAGTAGTCTTCATCTTCTAAACCAAACTTGAGCGTAGGAACGAGACTTCCTAATCCTTTTAATCTATTGCAAGGCAGGTAATCTGCACACCGCCAGATATGTGCAGGGCATGGTCAGCACCGATGAGCTTTAGTGGAAAATAGAAAATAAAGGGATCTGGCGATCCTAATAATTTGGCTGTGGTTTGCATCCCTAGCGCATGCGAAAATGCATCAAGTAGTAATATAATAATATTATTAGTTCATCAAGTTTTAATTCCATCTCATTCACACACGTTCTTCCCATACCATCACCATCATCATCACCACACACATCTCACCAGACACTCTCGCTCAGGCGACAAGGACAGCTCCCTCCCGTCCTTGCCTAAGCGGCTCACAACCACACGGGCTCCCAGCCATAAGAGAAAACCAAGGGAGAATAGAAAGGACTCCTCTCTCTACTCGAGTGAAGCATAAAATCAATGGGATAAACCCTAGAATACCGGCGCGCAAGATCCGAAGGCAGTCCAGGCCCAATAGTGTAACAGAACCTTCCAAATTACAGGGCCCACATGTACTAATTATCGGTTTAACAACCTTTAATAGTCACATATGTGCACCCATAACCTGAAAAGTACTATTAACTATTCCAACCAGGATCCGTTACGAGGTCATTGCAGTATTACAACAATTTTCATACATAATCAGAGTAAAACAGCGGAAGATTTATATTACAATACTTTTACAACCATTTATTTGAAACAAGTTTTACAAAAATATAAAGTAGGAGTAGCGGAGAGTTATTACACAAAAGATACTACTAGACCCTGCCCACGGGTCTCACCTCTCACTCATCACCACTTTCTTCCTGACGAATCGTCATGCAGCACGGTCCGGTGCAAACATGACTCCCAGGTCCTCCAACATGGGTCAACAAACCCTGAGTACGGGAGTACTCAACAAGGCTTACCCGACTAAAGAAAATAGGAGGAGACTCGGGAATCTTTGGTCTAATAGGAATCAAGGTAAGACTTTTAGCAAGAATCAAGGACTCTTTTTGCAGAAAAGCTTACTAATGGTAAATCCTTACTTTCAACATTTTATTTTCAAGTAAGTTTCTCACCTATTCTAGGTGATCTTACACTATAGCATACACTTGTAGAAGTTCCATCACTTATTCCATCTCTTCACTGTTCCATAATTAAACTACGATGTAAGTGGGAAACCAAGTCTCCATATCCGAGAAGCACGGCGATTTCGAAATCGATTAACCCAGCTGGGGAGTTCTTTCCACACGACATATGTAGCACTTAAGCTTGCATATATCAACCCTTTCTTGGATACTCAAAACGGAACCGCGTCCTACGCCACCCGAGAATACCGTACACCTCCAATCCGGGACTTTAACCCACGAGGGTAACATGTACTCCCGCCATCTCTCCACTCCGGTCTTGCGCGGTTGTGCGTTTCCGATTTGACACCCCCAAGATCGAGGCTTACCGGGTATCGTCCGGAACTAGGGTCGACTGTGATGGGATGACACCCATGACAGACGTGCCATTGGTCCAACGACCTCAGGCGCAGATTGCGTTCCATAGTCTTGGTGCACATTACTTACAATGCACGGTCCTTAATCGACAAGCCGGAAATACTACACTGAGACTCCATTCTCAATGCAAATTACCCGACCCGGTCTCAACTTTATCACCATATCCCGGTATGGTTTCATCATATAACATCCTTTCTCATCAAATGCCTCTTCGGGCGATTATAAGGGACTTGTCACATTTTGACTCAAAAGTCTAACTAATATAGCCAAGCTAAGCGTTCTAGCATTTTAGCAAAACAGGGTTATCAAGGTAGATATTGAAATAATCAAGGAATGGTAATGCATCAATTAGGTTGTCACTCAACTCCTATCACCTAATGCAAAGCATAAAGCAAAGGTGATATAAAGTTTTGTAAAACACAAGGAATTGTTTAAATGAACCGGGCTTGCCTTGATCGAGGAAGAAGCTTGATTCGGACGACGGATCTCGATACTCGAATTGAATCAGCGGAAAAGCCCTCTTGGCGACTTGATCAACAAATTCACGATCCTCTTCGTTCACTATACGAAAGAATAGTGCATGCTTAATATGATGCTATGCATATAAACATGAGGTGCACGGGTGCATGAAAAGATAAACAACTCGAGTACAACTCCCCTTCACGACAAAGTTGCAACCTAACAAAACCAACTTGTTGAACTACCCTACGAGATATCATCACCATTGCCTAAGGAGTTCTCAAGGACCACTTGTTAAAGACATGGTTTAGGGTTCACAAAACAATCCAAAATTTACCCAAAACCCTAAGTTATAAAGCATTAAACAAAATGTTTTACACATGAAATAATAGGGCATAAAATAATAAAAATTTTAACTTCCTCAAAACAAGCTCAAAATTTTTGTACAGATAGATCATGTCATAAAACAGTACCAAAATAAATTTCATGATTTTTGGATAAATAAAATAATTATTAAAAATCAAGGAAGATGCATTTTTCAATTAAAATTTGTATTTTTAAATCATGCCAAAAGTATTCAAAATTCAAGTTTCAAATTTTTCATGGATAAACATACTCATGGAAAGGCTACACAAAAATTTTCAGAATTTTTAAAGCTATATTTGAATTTATATGAAATTTGGAAAATCGAGACACTATTCAAAATAAAGAAATTGAATAAAACATTTGATAAATGAAAAATGGGTTTTGGGCTGAATTCGGCCTGTTATTGTGCAGCCCAGTTACTGTTCACGGCCCACAAAGGAACAGTAACGGACCGGCCCTTAGTGGAACGGTGTTGGGCCGGCCCGGTGTGAACACGATGTCCGGCCCGATTAATCATTCACGTGCGAGCGCATGCTCACGGCGGCGGCGGTCGCGGCTGGCCGCCACCGCGGGCGGCGGCCGTGTTCCGGCGCCCGGCGTGGTTCGAAAAAGGAAAACTAACTTCAAAACGTGGCGTGGGCTCACCGCGGTTCTAGGACGGGGCTTGGTCGAGGCGAGCGAGGGGGGGAGATGGCGGGGCGACGGAGGCGGCGGCGACGACGGCGACGGGCCGGCTGTTCCGGCGAGCTGGGGCTTCGGCTGGGAAAATCAATGAGCCGCTCATGACCACGATGTCCAGGCGACTCAAAAGAACCGGTGGTTGGGTAAGTTGCTCACCGGAATCGACCGACGGTCGCAAGGTCGGCGTGGCGGCGATCCGGCCGGGGCGCAGGAAGAAACGCGCGAGGGCGACCGGCGATGAGAGATGTCGGTCTAGGCTCAAAGGGAGCGTGGGCGAGTTACGGTGCTGCTGGCAAGTCTTGGCTAGGGTGAGGGATGGTCCGACGGCGATGAACGACGACGGCGGGTGATTTGGTGATTCGGCGGCGGCGGTTTCCGAAAAAGAGGAAAAACGGCGGCGTTGGCGGCCTATTTATAGGCATGGGAGAGTTAGACAGGTGGACAGCGACGTCGCGAAGGTCCTCGGCGGTCAGCTTCGCGAGAGGACGGCGGTGGACGGCGGCGCGACCCTTAACGCCGGCGGTGGCGAGAAGGATTGGTCGGCTACTGTTCATTTCAAACCCTAGCTTTGAAATTTTCAAATTACTCCCAAATTTTGAACTAAACTCAAAAATTTCCAAAAAGTAACCCCCTTAATTTTTCAAGATCTACAACTTTGACAATTGGAAGATTTTCAAATTCTGCCTCTAAATATGACTTTTTGAAAAGCAGTTCAAAATTTTGAAATTTGAATTCAAAATTACTTTTAAAATCATGTAACAACTTGAAAAACTTTGTACATGACTTTTGTTCCTCTCAACAAGATCTACAAACTAACTTTTGAAAGTTTTCTCAAATTTTGCTTAAATTTTAAAAAATATAGAAAAGGGGGCAATTAGGGTTTTGATAAAATTCAAAATTGCTTCAAAATTTTGAACTAAACTTTGAAAACTCAAAATACCAACTTTGCTCTATTTTGAAAACTCTACCTTTTCACTTTTGTGACCACCCTCAAATTCTTGATAAATTTTGAATAAAAGAAAAAGGGACAAACTAGGGTTTAGAAACTAGGGTTTCCGACAACGGGGGATAGTTTAGGAATCGATTCTTCTCAGCGTCTTTTTCGACCGACAAAGCAACTAAACATAAAATAAACTTATTTTAGTTCAATGCAACAGGGTGGGCTAAACATGGATGCTTTGCAATGATCATGATGACATGTCAGGTTTTAGTGGAAATAACACCGGGGGGGTGTTACAAATAGTCGGCTCACACCCGTGGGCAGTCTAGGCTCGAAAGTCGGCGCACACCCGTGGGCAGTCCAGACCCGAAAGCCAGCACACACCCGTAGGCAGTCCATGCCTAAAGTCAGGTCCATGCCCGAAGGCAGGACAATACATATTGGTTTAACTCTGCAGAGCGTGTACACAAGACCACTCGATCACCATCATCAGTGGAGCGACCACCTAGGATGATAACGGATGTCTTCTAACTAGTACGATGGCATCCTGCCACTCAGCCCTGGGACAGTTATTGGCTGAGATCTTCATCCTGCCAACAAGTGGTGCTGCCGACTAGAACGGAACGAGAATGCCACATCCGTCTCTGCCCACCCTAATCACCTCACAAACCTAGCAGTAATGGCACCGCCTAACTGGAAGGGGAATTCCGCACCCCGCCCTAACAGGGACAAGTGGTGAGTACCATGTTTCCCACGATCCCGGTTCTCACGATACATCAGTCCTTAGGTAGGACCAGACATGACATCTTCTCTCAGGGGTCAGCGCCCCGTGCCTCAACGACACCTCTGATCTGGGGCTTCATCCCACAAAGACACTCCACCCCAGAACCACCTCAGGGAAATCACCATGTACCCGCCACAGGTATCTCTCAAACAGGGGTGCCCAGGATGCACCCACTCGGCAAGACTTGTCCTCGTGACTCGTCGTGTATTTCTGTCTGGTCGACACAACCCTCACCACACACCCAAGACACACCCAGCACTCTCCCCAGTTATTATCACATTTTACCATTTAATTTCCTCATCCATCATATATCATGGCTCATAAGTAAATATGATGGAGTAAATGCAAGCAAGCAAGTATATAATTGCGAGCGCGAAGCTGGGTAATCAGGTGAAGGAATTTCAATCAAGGAATTCAAGGCTCAGGCATAACATGCATCATATATACTAGCAAAAGAATAAAAGTAAAGCGCTAGCATATCTAATTGCAATGTCTAATAGGATTCTCTAAAGTAAGGTGCTGCCATGACACTTGCGATGTCGAGGTAGTAGTGGTACAAGTCTCCGTTGGTTGGTGTAGTCGATCGACGCAGCCTCCACCTCCAAAAAGTCAGCTCCTATCCATGGTCCTCGAGAGCTAATGCATGACCAACCGATAACCCTATAAACTACAAATTATCACAAAGAGCCAAAAGAACGAAGAAGAACCAAATTCACTCATACATGGTTGTGAACCTATGGCTTGTCCCTAAGCTTTGGGTGGCGACAAGTGGCTTCGGGTCTAGGTTAGATTCCATGGTGAGACTTAAGTTCGGTTTGGTTTCATGGTTAACGGCTCCCTTGTTGTTGGCGTCGGGTTCCCAAAGCTATAAGGGTTGGACTACCAAGTTAGGTTTGGGTAGGCGTGGGCTATTAGGTGGAGGTCACGATGTGACTCGTAAGGGGTCTAAGTGGTGCTCTATGTCCAACGGTAAGGCCATGATGGTTGTTTTCATGTTGTTTCCACTGATGCATGGTACCTGGGGCTCACGGTCTTAGCAAGGTCACGGCTCGGCCGATTAAGCAACGGCAAGGACAACAAGGTTGTGTGTTTGCTGTTGGGCAAGAGCTTGTGTGCGTGCTTATGGAGTACGTGTGTATGCACCACGATGGCATGTGGGAGAGCACGGTCGTGTGCTAGTGCGTGCACCCGGTTCATGGCTGTGGCGAGGTCACGACCTCATGGCGGCAGGGCGTGCTTGGCATTGGTCACCAGATCGTCATAGCGGAACAAGCAGAAATGGTCAGGGGCATCATGGTCAGGGGCATCATCTCGTACCAAAGGTGAGAGCTTGGTCTAGGAAGCGGGGGTGGTGGTGGTGGGGGTGTTACCTAGGTTAGAGGCATGCTGGACGTGCTGACCAGCGACGTATGGCAGGACGGGGGCAAGGCAAGGCGCTGGCTTGATGGCTGGGTCGTGTACGACGGGCGGCAACATGAGATGGATGGGTTGAGGTTGTGTACACCTCTTGTGTATTTCTATCGTATTATTGGATTTACTTTTCTTACCAAAGAAAATAGCGGTAATACTGTAATACCATCTATGACGAGGGGGTGATGTCAACAAGAGCTAGAAAGCTAGCCAATAAGGATCAAAGGCACCTACGGCAGTATGGCGCTGTGCTACGCGTGTGTGCACGTGCATTGCAGCGTGCTCCGTGATCGGTGGAGGGCCAGGGAGCTGCTGGTGGCCTGGTGATCGGTGGAGTTCACTGACGCAACTCAAACTACGCTAGGAGGCATGACCAGATCAAGAGGCAAAAGGAGCTAACTTCCCTTAATGCAAAACAGGTTAATACCTGGTTTCGAAAAAAAAAAAGAGGCAAAAAGGAGGAAGTTTATGGTTGCTCTGGATGCTCACCGGCGCCGACTGATGTTGTCCAGCGAGGTCGTAGTGGTGCTGCTGTCCTGCTGCAGCGAAGTAGCGGACAGGAAGACCGTGATCACCGCGGCGACGTGGTTCTGGCCGTCGGGTCTCCTGGCTCGGCAGCACTAGTCGGTGAGATAGGTGCTCGGTCGAGGCCGCACGGCCGACGGATGAGAACGCCGTCGTCGCGTGGTTGCAGCTTCGGCGACGAAGAAGGGATGGACGTAGGGGTGCTGACGAGTGGTCCTCGTGGTGACATGGCGATGTCGTGGCTGCACGGGCACGTCCTGGTGCGCGCGGGGTCGTGGGTGCTGGATGATGTTGACGGCGAGGCCGAGGTCGACGCCATGGCGTCGTAGAGGAGGACGGCATGGCCATGTTGTGGTGGCGCGGTGCAGCTGTGCCCGCGCTCGTCGTCGTGGATGTGGTCGGGACAGCAGCCCGGGCGTTCCCGGTCGTCATGCGTGGCTTGCGGCATTCGGCGCCGTCGTCGTGGACGCGATGGCGCTCGACGAGGCCGTACTGCTGCTAGTGCAGGGGATCGCGGGCTTGACGTCGCGGCGGACGGGTGGCTTCGGCGGCACGAGGGCAAGGCCGAGGTGACGCCAATGCGTCACAGACTCACAGCGGACGGGCAGGCGCGGCACACGTCGAGGGGAAGGGTGTCGCGGTGGCGTCGTCCTTCCCAGCGAGCAGCAGGGCGGTTCGGCGAGGCAGAGGAGCGCGAGCGGCCGCGGGGCTGTGGCTTGAGGGCGTGTCGAGTGCGGTCGGTAGAGACGCTGGCAGCGCCGTCGAGGCTCGGTGGTCGGCGGTGCCGCGGTGGTTTCAGTGGCGAGCAGAGCAGAGAAGGTGGCGGTGCTCATGGAGAAAAGAGAGGAGGCGCCGGCTGCCGGGTTCGCCACGGGGCTTCAAGGGACAGCGGACGGCGATCCTGTGCTTTCGCGTACGGGAGGCCACGAGGCACGGGCGGAGCAGGTGTGGGCAACGGGCGGTGTCGCGGAGCGCAGGCGCACGACGCGGGGCGTCGAGGCCGGGGCAAGGTGCGCGCACGCGCTGCGCAGTCGTGCTCCGCGAGTTGGAGCGGCGGCGGCTCCGTGCCGTGCGTACAGCGCACGCGTGAGAGCCCCTTGGGCTGCGCTAGCGTTTGGACCGGGCCTCACGGCCAGGAGAGGAAGAGGTGCAAGGTCAGCTGGGTCACTTCGGTGGTCTGGGCCAAGCTAACGGGACACGACTCCAGGGACTGACGTGTGGGGCTATCCTTGCCAGGCTAGGACAATGGTTAGTCCAGTTCTTCACGTGCGCAAGGAACAGGAGCATGCAGCTGTGTACGTGATATAGGTAGGAGGTTTAGCTACTAACGTTGTTCTTGTTTAGCATATGTGAGCATCACGTGACTAATTAAGCAAGGCGGCATTAGTATACGTATGTATATATATAAATACATTATATACACTTACATGTATATATATAAATACATTATACATTATATACACTTACATTTATATATATAAATACATTATATACACTTACTTGTATCTATATTGTCATGAGAAGGTTTTCTAGGATTTGTATTTCCAAATTCATTAGCATCTACTCCTCCATCCCAAATTATAAGTCGTTTGACTTTTTGACAATAAGTTTGACCACTCATCTTATTCAAATATTTATGCAAAATATCACTTTTATTGTCGTGGCTTTATTGATTAATAAAAGTTCTTAAAGAATGACTTGAATTTGACTATATTTGTGCAAATTTTTTGAATAAGACGAATGGTCAAACTTAGAGCCAAAAAAAGTCAAACGACTTATAATTTGGGATGGAGCGAGAATAATATTCTATCATTGC